>CM026198.1:23523349-23800849 GCA_014839995.1 Xenentodon cancila | reverse complement strand
TCCTTTTTCTTTCTTTTATTTGTTGCCGTATTCGATTGCCTTATCTTAACATGCAACAGCAAGCAGCAGCAAGAAGTAATAACAAGAATTCCAGGTGACATAAAATGATTTCAGTGTTTTTCTTGTTTTATTCCCACGAAACCTGTGGTCTAAAAGTTTCCAATCTTATGATTCCACATAGCATGGTTAAAAACTAGTCTAGGTGCATTACAAATTAAAATCCATAAAGTGGGGTGAAACAGTGATTGTAAAGAAGACAATCGACGGCTGACATCGCCATCTCATTCCAAGCATCCAAGCGTCAAGATCAACCGCACACTTCTACATTTTCTATCTGTGTCCTTCATGCTTTCAGGAATATTTAACTTCTTTTTTTTTCTTTTTTTTTTACTTTTACTCATTTTGTCATCCTGTATATTTCCAACGAACATCCGCACCATCCACTCCAGCTGTTGTTCTCTCCAAGATGCTGGGGGGGAGGGGTTACCAGTCTGCTGTTTTTAGAGCACTAAATTATCCATTAGATGTTATCAAGTTGTAGCATGCCAGTGCCATTCTGCCGGGCTGCTGGGAACCATCAATGTTTCATAAGTCCAAGACATAGCGTGCATTCGGATGCACTATCAGGTTCTCTCCACCCTCAGAACTCCACCTATCCCATCCAACTAACAGAACTCCACGCAAACTTGAACATGTACACATGGGGAAGTCCTCCTGACTCCCCCGCAGTCAACAAATACACATGCTGACATAAATGCAACCAGGTACATGTTCTTGCACTCAAGCTCTGCAAAAGCGACCAGAACAGAACTTGTTTGTACAAAATCCAATTTTATATTTATTATTTTGAATGTTTTAAGCATCTTGCTATCCATTTTTTCCTTTTAAACCAACATTGTGGGCTAAATCTCAAAATGAACACTGTATTTCATTGCCCATCACACCTTCCTTGCATCAATCTGCATCCCTCCCTCTGCCTCTTGCTGTGGCCTGGCAGGCAAGCAGGGCAGACATGTTCAGAATGTGCCTCAGTAATGGGCTAATCAAAAATGCAAAACAATTGGCAATTATTGCACCAGGCCCTAATGGTCATTAGAATTTACAACAAGGTAATGAACTGAGAGTCAGCTCAGGCCATGCATATTCATAAAGCAATCAGGCCTTTGAAGATTAAAGAAGCGCTTCAAATTTAAATGAGGGTGCCAGGATGTTATCAGTGAGATTCAGCCTGCAACAGTAAAGGGTGCCTGGGACAGGAGTGTGGATTTATAAATGAGTGTACACGTGTGTCTGCGTGGAGCGAGGGCTGGGAGGTCACTTTGGTATGGGGGGATGGAATGGAAGTGCAAGTATGTGTGTGCATGCGTGCATCCGAGCATAAGCGATCACCGTCAGTCTGCGTGCCAATCTCATTTGTGTGCCAGTTTGTGACTGAAAGCTTTTGTTTAAAGCAAAATTATACTGCACCAATGCCATCTTCTAGCCTAGAGTGATTCTAAAAAATATAGACTTCTTAAAATGAATGGAAGTCATTATCCCGTGAACAACATTTGAAAAGATGTGGGATTTGAATCTAAGATCTAATGCACACTTAACTTACGTAGCTGTGAAGCACTTGAGACTTTTACAGACACACACGCACACAGAGCAGTGATTTTTCACATACACGAGGGCCCCCTCTCTTCTCTATAGCTCTGTTTTAAGATAAGGCAGGTGAGACACAGCTGTGGTTGACCACCCATCCACATACAAATGTGTACTAATACACTCGCAAAATACACATGATACTGAGAGGCTATACCCGTCTTACACGGAGGGAACACTAGAGAGGCCCATGGTGAGCAGGATCAGCGAGTTCAGACAAACATGATGCCCTTGTCACTGTGGCTCTCGTGTGGCCTTTGCATTATCACAATGGGTGTGAGAAAGACAAAGCAACTGTCTTACGGCAATACAGTCTTAAAAAAAGTCACAACAGAAATAACAGAGGTTGAGATGACACTGAACAATGATACAGGTTGGAATAATGTGATACAGACACATACTAATCAAATCTGTACCAGTTTCGTTGACCTGGATGAAGATAGAATTGTGACAAGAAGCGGGTTTTTAAAGAAACTATTAAAGGGAAAATTACCTAGTAAAACTCTGTTCCCATTCTCACCCAAAACTAACCTGCCTACTTCTTAAAATAACACATACTGTATCTAGTTTTTGCTCTGATCTGTCACTTCCTGAGCTGCAGCTGTATCAAAACCACTTTTTGTTCTCGGTTTCTGTTCTGTCTAAAAATAAAGTAATTAACCTGCAGGTGGTGAGGCCAGCGGATGGTATGACAGGCACTGGCGCTGTCAGACGACCCCTGACCCGGAGATGGGTCTGCCTGCCACGCCACTGACAGGACAGCAGCAGGACATGCTTATTTCTGTGGATTCTTTTTCATCCCGTGTGACGTAGCTCTGGACCAACAGGACATTTTCTGTTGTATAGCATGGTCGGACAGTGAGTGGAGCGGACGAAAAGAGGCAGCGTAAGTGTGCCTGTCTCGCTCTGCAGCCAAATCTGTGAAAGTGAGAATGAGCTCCAGGGTGGATGTTAGAAGCTTTCAAGAGGTGCAGACACACTAATGCAGCCAAAACTTTTAGTTTCCAGGTTCCCAAAGCGGACCACTGGAGCAATGTGTGGAGAGGACAGCATGAGTGGTGGTGGTGGTGGTGGTGGTGGAGGGCTAAAATAAGAATCATATGTTCCTGACAGATCTCATCATCTCAAAACACATCACGGGGCTTCTCCCAGAACACATTTGTTCCCAACAAAACACAGCTTCGCGGGAGGGAGCTTGCATCGTGCGTGTTTGTGTGTGACTCTCCAGGGGTGGAGGTGTGTTTCCACGTTCATAAAACAGGTTTGTTTCTGAGTGCATTTGTGATTGCATTTGTACGAGCCACTTTCTGTGTGCCAGTTTGTGTTTGTGTGAGTCTGTGTTTGTGTGCATACTTCAACTGGCCTCCACCTGTATGGCCTGAGGCTGTAGTGTTGGGGTTGTTAAAAGACAAACAGAGAAACAGGAAGCCCGAGCCAGAAACCCCCGAGGACAGCACACACACATATGAAAACACACACTCTATACGGCATACCTACCCCTGAGTGCACACATACACCACCGCAGTCACTCGCATACATGCAACCACCACCTCAGCGTATGTTTTGTCTTGTGATACCGCAGCGCAGATGCACCCTTTCTGGTTTGCTGCTAAAAGCGCACACATTTAAGCCCAGGCCGTCTTTCAGGCCCACCACTGTGTGCCAAGTGTGGCCTGGCATGGTCCACTGAGGGGTGTCCTCGAGCAAAGCTTGCCAAGTCAAAGACACTTTCATGTTCAGCCCGCATGCCCAGGGCAGTAAAGCCTTGACAAACATCACTTCACACACACTTTTTCTGTCTCACATTCGCAATTTGAAAGCTGTAAAACATTTAAGTGGTAAAAAAACTACACTCATATACACTCATAAATGTACTCATATGCACATGCATTGACATTAAATCCACACCCAAGATGTAAACAGTCAATAGTCTTCAGCTCTTCAATACAGTCAGAGCCGAATCATTATTTAATCCCACAACAAAGGCTGACAAATCTCCTCCGACAACATTTGTGGGTGTTTGGCTTTTGAATGCAAAAACGTCCTCTATGAAAAATTCATCCTTAAAACCATTCCTGTTCACCTTCATTAAAACTTACTAAAGCCCGCGGCCAAAAATAGACCTATAAGAGCTTAAAGGGTACATCCACTGTTGGATTAAATTAGAGTCAGTTTTCGCAGACAATGGAGCGTTTATGTTAAAGTATTAGTAATAGCCGGTGTCCAATAATTACAGCAGTGTGCATCTGTGCCTTTTCAGTATCAATTAAAGCAATCGCTGAAACAAAGGCACCGCATGTAAACTTGCACAATGCTCCATATGCCTGCACACATACGCGCGTGCTGAACACTGGACAAGATATCCTGAACAAGGACCCCCTCCATCCATGACACCTACTGCCCAACACCCCCATAGCTTTGCCTTATAGACATCCTGTGTGTATGCATACATAAATGTGGGGATCGGTGTGTTGGGTTGGGGGTTGGGGGGTGGTGGGGGGGGGTGTTGAAGAAAGGTGGCAACGTGCCAACACGAAGTCTGCTAAACACCTTTGTCTCCTCAACGCACAGGGAGAAAACAGGACTGGGAAGCCTCAGCAGGAAAACTTGCTGCAGCCAGAGAGAAGTGTTACAAGAAATATTGTTCCGTTGTTAGGATGTTTTCCTCCACAAAGAGAAAAAAAAAGGGAAAGGTGGCTGCCATAATTGACTCAGTATTGATTCAGAGTCCACGTTACAATGGAGGCAGCACGCTGCAAAGAAGCAAAAGAGTGAGATGGTGGTCGACTGCACAGCTACAGTGGCCTCATTAACACATGTGGCTCTGCTGGTAAGAATGTAAGAGGCGCTGACGCCGGCACAGACAAGCAGAGAGGAGCCAAAACACTGTGGCAAAACAAGCACAACGATGTAAAACCACACTAATAAAATCTAGAAAGGAGAAATAATTTTAGAAATACTAATCACGGCGACACAAAGCAACCCTCATTAAATGGTGTGTATCTGAATTTACACCTAGAGGCCCCTTGCTCCAATTATTCTGTATAAGAAGAACAAAAAAAAAAATACTTGAGCACATCCATAACAATTATGGTTGTGAAATAATGAATATTAATACAAAGGAAGTAATTTCACCAGTATGCCTCTTTACTACTGATTATATCATCTGATCCTGTCACACGATGCAGCAGTCATGGGTTGAGAAACCATCATCTGCTTTCTTTCTGGGCCATCCATAATCTGCAGACAAGCGTCCATGTCTCTATGCATATCTTAAATTGTTTATCATGCAAATGACGGCACGCAGGCTGCTCTGCCTTCTCCTAACGGCCCAGAGCTCCAGACAGCAGACCCCAACCGCAGCTGCAGTCATGAGACTCCCAGACGGCCTCAGCTGCCCCCTAGACAGAGACCGAAAGGCACAGCTTCATCTCCAGCTCTGGGTCCATTACAGATGGACAACACCCCCCCCCCCCCCCCCCCCTCTTTAAGTTCAACCATACCAGTTGTCAGTTTCCTCTGCCTCAACAGCTTCCTTCCTTAACCTTGTCCTAGCCTTTGCTTTTTTAAACTGCTGTCCGTATGGAAATCCATCTGTGTCAAATGATAGTTCAGGAGGAGGGTGGAGTATGGAGGGGCCACTTCTAAGTGCAGGCCTGTAACATATCGCACCGTCCCTTTGAATGGACTGTGATTAAGGCGAGTGTAGGGACAGTATGCAAAGAGAAGCCTCAGCTTGGTGTCGGCCTCCACCCAAGCAGGGGGGACAGAACTTGGTACATGGAGTACGGGGTGTCCGACTGGCAGAGCCAGTCTGCATGTATCCATCTCAAACGCAGAAAACAGGAGCCGGGGGAAGCTGGGTCATATGGATACTGTATTCGACTGATGGGTAGTTTGTCGTGCACATAAAGTGCACCCTCTGTCTGACCCCCAAATATTTAAACAGGTTAATTTAGTGAGGGATCTGGACTATTTCAACCTGAGATGTTTTAATTAGGCTACAACAAAAGCAGACGAGGTGACACAGCAGTCTTACTCACGTATCATTCATCCAAATAAATCTATTCATCATCAACTCAAGCAAATCCAGATTCTTACACAAAGTAGTCAGACATAAAGCCTATAAATAAAGCGCTGCTCACAATGCCAGTGACCTTATGATATCATGTGAACTTCACTGCATGATGATCTAAATGAGCAAAGAAAAGCATGTTTGAACAGCTGACAAAGCCAAGAGGCATGTCTGATGTGTGTGTGTGCGTGTGTGTGTGTGTGTGCCCGCACAGATGTTTAACAAACTGTACACTAATGAATGGGAGCTATTCTGTGTCACAGGGGGCTAACTAACCAACAAAAAATAAGAGTAGCACCACACAATGCCTACGATGCCATCTGCAAAGCTGCAGCATTTACTAATGTGGTGCAGTAGTGCAAATGATGGAGTACACTCTGTGTGTTTAGCCTGAATTGGTTTCAAATTAAATCACAACTGCCCACACAATCAGCACAATCTGGAACACGCCATCGGCTCTGTTAGAGGAAAGGAACAAACATTCAGTTGGGCTGGTCAAAATCAAACAGCACTCTATAAAACCAGTCATATGGGACTTATGCTTGTTTGCATGGCGACCCGTGTTTTTGCCGAGGCCTCATTTAGCCCCCGTGGACAACCAACAAACCAACAAGCCGTCTTAAGAAGTCCCTAATTACTCAAATCAAGAAAAACACTGACAATTAGTGGCTGTGGAGATCCTCAAATAAACACTTCTTTGTTGACGGATAATTACCTTCTCTATTGCTTTTTAATTTTAGCATCGGAGCGAGCCTTTGCAGCCGCATATTTGAGGGTACAAGAGATACTGTATGACAGTGTAATAAGCCTGTGAGGGACATAGATGCATCTCTCACCACCACATGAGAGACAATTTGAGGTCCACAGGATCTGAGCACATCTGTGATGCAGGACAAACCAAGTGAAATTCACATCGTTTTTTTCCTCATTGTAAGTATCTGCTTTTCACTGTGTGCAAATGCTTCCTTTTCTCACAGTCACTTTTGAGTCAGATGGTCTTAATTTGGGTTCATGACTCAGCTCAGGAAAATTCACAGCTCCTAAATGCAGCAGCAGATATTTCACACCCTGGTTATGCAGATTGGATACATTCCCTATAACCAGAAGCAAAACAAGTATGTTTCACAGAGTATTTGTTTTCATCTGGACTAAACCCTCTTAAGAACCTCTGAAAGTGTGACCCACTATGTTAGGCCTAAAAGATTCACTTCACACCTTTTTCTCTCTGCTCATCAGTAGACTCTTGCATGGTAGCCATTTTAAGCTCCCAGCGCGTTTACCTGTGACATGCTCCTGCTTGGGGATTATTCCTTGCAAATGTGCAGATAAACAATCCTCATCCTGCGGCGACACTTGGACAGCCACCTCCACAGGCTGACGCAGCCTCCGCGGCTGCTGGTGTTGGGTTCGTGAGTGCGAGGAGGACGTGGAGAGGGGCGAGGCGAGCGGGGAGGATGGCGGCCTGTCCAGAGGTTTGTCCGTGCAGAGGCTGCTGTGGCACTGCCTCCGTTTGTGCTCAATGAAAAGCAGGATGTCCGCCAAGGGAAAGCGGGAGTGGCACTGGCCGCAGGTGAGCAGGTCCTGATCCCCTTTTAGGGACTCGTCCTGAGCCACTCCCAGCCTGGGGGAGTCCTGAGAGTCTTCTTCTGGTAAAACACCTGAGAGTGGCTCAGCTGGATAAGCAGACAAAAGAGAGAACACTGGTATAAAAAGCTGCGAGAGACATCAGTGGGGGGAAAGTTGTAAACAAATGTTGCAACGGTGCATCACTCAGTCTTATACACATGCTATGTCTGCAGGAATAAGGTCAGGTTATAAGTGTGTCCACTGCCTTTTTAGGCAAGAAAGAAGAAATCAGAGAAAGAGAGCTTGCGCGCACTGTTTCGATAAGGACCGACATGTTCAGCTTGCAGGCAGCAGTCAAATGATTAAGTTGCTTGACCCTCTTTATTGTGCTGCCAATCTCACTTTTTTAATGAACCTAACACCTCAGAGAATCAAAAAATAGACTCTAATTTGAGTTCAAGATGATTGGACCCCATTTCGTCAAAAGTGCTGGGATCTCGTGAACCAAGGTTAGACATTGAGGGGTTGGATGTGGAGTAGGTCCCTGAAGTAAAGGCAGAGAGAGGAAAGAGTTGAGAAGAGAGAGGGAGCATTTTGAAAGAAGTGTCTTGCCACATAGTAAACGACACTGGGTGCCCTGACTGGGATGCTGAGATAAGACGCAGTGATGTCTTGCCGCCGGTTCAACCTTTAATTCTGTCTCGTGTCAGATGAGAAGATGGCAAAGCATGATGCAAGACAGGCCCAGTTACTCGTGTGTTCTCCATTAAAGTTGAAGGAATGTGTTTGTATTTTACTGGACCCTGTCTAAACCAGCTTATGCTGTACACACAAGTGAGGTGTGTGTGACGTTAGGTGAGGTGGAAAGATTTTCTTCAAACCAAATAATCTCATTTTGATACCAAGCAAGAGTGATGGGAATAACTTTGAAAACTAAAATATAATCCTTTCTTCAGACATCTGACTGTGCCAGAATTTTAAGTAGTTTAGGCCAGTGTGTCCCACTGGGCTTCTGAAGCACAAAGCACAACGGATTCACTATCAGGAAAATCATTCGGCCTTTCGTCACTTGGCATTTTAGACCAAAACCGGTCTTTGTAATAAAAGTGGATCAATAATTTTATTCCACTCACTCCCTAAGAACGACCGAAGGGACGTGCTCTGTTCATTTTTAAATTAATTACAAACAAAAATGATCCACTGATCACGCACTCTATCTGCCCAAATTAAGAGGAACTTGTGTCTATTAGCTTCATGACAGAAAATTATCCCTCAAAGGAAAATTGTATAGAATCCTAATTTGCAGTCTTGATTACTAATCACATGGATTTTATATATATATATATATATATATATATATATATATATATATATATATATATATATATATATATATATATATATATATATATATATATATATATATATATATATATATATATATATATATATATATATGAGGATAAAGTGGATGAAGTTCATGATCATGAGCGGCCTTTAGGACTACAATCATAGTGCGCCCCCAACTGGCAACATCTTTGACAATTATCCGGAAAATGAGGGAGTTCATGTTGCCAGATCATAATTGATTTCGACCGAAATTTAAACAGAGACAAAACGCCTTAACATGCGTAGAATGAGCACCGCTTCGCTGCGGTCAGAGTGAAACACGCCGACTCTTAAATGTACCACCAACGGAGGCGACGTGAAACCGAGCTGCACTGTTGAAGATGTGTGCACTTTCACTGACGCGGGAAGCGCATTGATAAAGCAGATCAAGGCTCCCTGTTGTCAGTCTCCGAGTTGTGGGTTATCAGTCTTCTCCGCGCTGCGTTAAAGCTGCCCCGCAATCCAAGGCAACCTCCTGCGTTTTTATCACGGGCGTGCGTAAAAACGACTTCCACGCTTGTCTCTCACGCTGTTATTAAACAGCATCGTGCACGGACACTTATTCGTATTAATGTGACACATGTTTCTTGATAAATCCACGCAACAGTCTTTGAATAGGTGATGCCTTAAACGTGTGCATTCGAATGTGTCGCAAAGAAACTCCAGTCTTTTGAGCTGCGCACAAGTGGGTTCATGTGAACACCACTTTCCTGTGTTCGGACCTGCCCAAGATTTTGTAAATACTTTATTGAAATACGAAGAAGGAGGGAGGCATGAGGCAGACGTGGGACTATCGGGCTCGGTTCGACTGCTACATATGGAAACGTGTAAGGGACTGACCGCAGCTGTTTGACTGCGCTGCTCTCACGAATAGGCAAAGGTCTCTGGCCATAAAGCTCATGCACATGCATGCCCTTTAATGGCGAAAGAAACCTTGAAGACTGCGTTATACAACACGTTAACCAGCTCAAGTTGAAGTTGTCTGTCACGTTGTTTCAAAACTTTCACTCCGAGAGCCTTCGTTATTTTAAAGATAATGTATGTTTTGGTCATGTATCGGTTTTGTGATTTGACTCAGGACAGCGGTGAGTCTTTCAGACCCTGCCTATTAATCCCCGTGGAAGTTGTCCCAAACCAAAGAAAATAAGGGAGGTGGAGAAAGGGAGACAGAGACAGAGACAGAGAGGGGGGAAACTAGAGCAATTAAATCAAGAGGAAGATTTGACTCCACTTACGCGAAAACTCCCGTTTACTCAAGTGCTGGGGTTTGCCTTGCTTGCGGCGAGACATAGTTGGATCAGCGGCGGCGTTTCAGCTGAGTTCACATTGGGAAATCCGTTCTTACAAGGTAGACTCCAAATGAAATATCTTCATTGATGCGTCTGTCATCCAGACATGGAAAAGAAACCGAGCAGCGGATCATACAGAGCGGGATGCGTAACGCGCTGCAGGCTGTGCGGAGCTCCTCATGACTTTTTCGCAAAGACAGAGAGAGAGAGAGTGATGGGGGGTACAGCGAAGACCCCTGAGCTGCAAGTTCAAGTGCGGACGTGACGTTCCTGCGAACTTGAACGTCAGGCGGTGGACGGACTGAGACATAGAAAACATGGGCAGGGCGAAGCCGGTCAGTGGGAGGGGGGCAAGCCTTGATGAAAACCAATGGACACTCATTACGGGCTACCTATGAAGGAAGAGGAGAGACACCCCGAAGACACCAATGGACGGAGGGATCAAGGGGGCTGGGCTATGAGAGAGAGAGAGACACAGAGAGGGACAGAGGGAGAGAGAGAGAGAACAAGTTGTGGACGAGAAGCCGCACAAAGCGCACGGAGCTCTGCGTTCACAGGAGGATCAACTCGGCGCGGCTATTGTACTCATATGAATATGTACAGAGTATGTAAATGTGCAGACTTGAAGAGTTGAAAGGGGTGGAGGGAAATGCCAAATGCTTTTTATGTTGATTCATTGTTTTTTTTTCTTCTTATGAATGAATAAAATAATACATTTACTTTCTTTTTGTTGGATTTTTTGGGTTGTTCTAAAAGCTCAGAGAGAATGGGACAAAAGCTTAGTTTTCTTTATAATCAGCTTTCTGGGTACCAGAATATAAAACTCACCTGTACAAATGAAAACAGGAAAAAGAGAAATATGAAAATCGCAACTAACTTTATGCTCCAAAGTTGGACATTTTAACATGGGAGTCAGGGGAGGTTGGCTTGCTTTTGCAGCCAGCGTCTAACAGTCAGTCGACAAACTGCAATGAATCTTAGTGTCACATGAGCTTCAATGCGGACTTTAGATGGTTGGCGCTTGGTGCTACCAAACCCTGCATACCCAAACTAAATGGTTAGGTTATGTGTTGCATTACAAGGAAGGCAAGAGTGGGCAGGGGGGTGGTGGGAGGACAGCGACACACTCCTGTGCCACAGTCCGCTCAGCACTTGTTCCCCTCCACCAACTCAACACTTCCAATCCTATCAAATTAGACCACCTTATAAAAAGAGGATTGCTGTTGGAGCACTGAAACAATAAATAGTTTGTAAATAGAAGATAAGTCCAACAAAAAAGTTTTTTTACAGTCTTAACAACATCACTAATACTTGCACGCTGAGAATCAACTCTTATGTGGAAACATACAGAATCAGTTTATATCGGTTTTAGCCACATCAGTCGTATACTATGATAAATGCTCCCTCCGTACCTTATTACAAGGGAATAGCTATAATATAACCTGATTGGTACTGTTTGAACAGGTGTACCCTATATGAATGCGTTGACATTTCTATCTTGTTCTTTCTGTTAGTATGTGAATGTATTTAACTCAATTCAGATTATTCATGAATGGCTCTTACATAATAAAAATAAAATTCAAGACACTTCAAAAAAAAAAGGCAAGCAAGTTCAATTTTATTTATTTTGCATAAATATTACATTTGAAATGTATTCCTCGTAAATAATGAGACTCGACTTCGTTTGACCCACCATTAACATCACAGCTCAGTACTTTGATGCCATCTAGTGTATCTGGTATCATATTGACTGTACACCCGATGCTGGGGATGCTCTCTCTCTCTCTCTCTCTCTCTCTCTCTCTCTCTCTCTCTCTCTCTCTCTCTCTCTCTCCATATATATATATATATATATATATATATATATATATATATATATATATATATATATATATATATATATATATATATATATATATATATATAAATACAAGTTGGTGATTCTGAGTGTGGGGTTGTCTCTTTGTGACCTGGTGACTTGCCTATAGTGTTCCCCTGTCTTTTGCTCGTTGGATGTTTGTACCGGAATGATTTCTGTTTTCATTTTTGTTGCCCTTTTCTTTTCAAGTATCCAGATTTAATCCTCTCCCTACATGTGTCAGGACCTGGACTAAGAACATGAGGGTGTCAGGGGGTCTGGTGCTGTGACGTTAGCAGTAGAGCCTCTTCGGGCCCTGGGGGTTGTGGAGTAGGGTCTGTGTGGATTGGGATTGTTTTCCCACAGATAACTTCAGGTTCAGTCCAGTTGGTATATGGCTAGTTTGAAGCACAAATGAACACCCCAGATGCTGTAACGTGTTCTTTAAAATCGTCCTTTAAAAAAAGTAGTTGAGGTTCAAACTGTTAACCCGCTGCTGCTGGAGGACAATGATGCTGTCATGTTGAGAGGTGTGGTTGCTCTCCAAAAGGTTTAGGCAGGTAGCAAGTGCTAAAATATAGATAAATATAGTTATTATATATAGTTATATAGTTAAAATATAGAAAGAGATGCTGTGTTATTTTACTGTATCATAATTTAGATAGATAGATAGATAGATAGATAGATAGATAGATAGATAGATAGATAGATAGATAGATAGATAGATAGATAGATAGATAGATAGATAGATAGATAGATAGATAGATAGATAGATAGATAGATAGATAGATAGATAGATAGATAGATAGATAGATAGATAGATAGATAGATAGATAGATAGATAGATAGATAGATAGATAGATAGATAGATAGATAGATAGATAGATAGATAGATAGATAGATAGATAGATAGATAGATAGATAGATAGATAGATACGCTGTTTTATATGCATACGTGGTTCATATTAAAATATTTAACATAAGTATATATCTTTGGATTGGACTGATTATTTCTATAATCCAACATAATGAGGACCACACGTTATTCTCTGTCAGTATCCTTCGGTGTTACATAATTTCATGTGCTCTTTCTTAATTAGCGCACAGCGCCACCGAGAGGACAAGACGCGTTAAGGCTGAAGGGCTGGGCACCGGGCTTACAGGAGCAGGAGCGCTGTTTGAAATCCTCTACTCATCGGATGCTTTTTGTCCCCTGAGCACCTGGTGAGACACATTTTCGTTATTCAGTTTCATTTTTAAAGCAGATGTGCTGTGATGCCCTTTGCCGCCGTCGGGGACGGAGGCGGTGAAGTGGCCTGAACATCGCTGTTTGCGAGACAAATATGCGTCGTCCATAATGGTCGAGATCCTCGGATGCACAGCAGTAGACAGACTCCACAACATTATATACACTGAGAGCTATTATTATAAGTGTGCCTGGATGTGCGTGTATTTATTTGTCAAGCCGCGTAAGGATGTCTTAACCTAAGGAGCAATGAGCGCCAGACAAATTGGCAATGAGCGTTAGACAGCTAAATACATTCATACACATAATCTTTGTATAATGTTGCATCTGATCATACGACCTGATATTCCTGCCGTTGCTGTTGTCTCGGTAATCAGTGGCTTCGTGATGAGCGCTGCTCAGAGACGGAGACATGGCCTGACTGGGCTAATTTGCAGCCTCTGCCTCTGACCGCCTTTAACCCATCAGCTGCAACCGTTTGCACAAACAGTTCATGTGCTGTCATTTGCAGAGAACGTAGATATCTGATGTTGGATGGAGCCGTGTGTGCTTAACCGTGGCGTTAGGAAATCTGGGCCAGTGGGCGTCAGGGTATTGACAGTCCTCTATAGGGACTGATCAGTTGATCTAGTTCCATTGGGACTGGGTTTACAGTCAGGCGCTCCGGATGTGATAAACTGTAATTAAATCCCTTTATTTCACCTATAGTTACCCATGAGCGTGAGTCAGCAAGGCCCTGGAGCTGCTGCAGAGGTAGGATGTTTGTTTCAGTCAAAAGAGCTGTTGTGCGGTTTTTATATGCTCAGGAGCTTCAAGTACTGAATGCAAATCATATGAGACCGTCATGAGGCGCATAGATGTGGGACTGTAAAGTAACAAGTTATTGCTGCCTGACTCCTCTGGCCTATTTCTGGCCGATGTGTGTGTAATGTTTGTGTGTGCACCAGCATCCGACTGAATTAGCTGTCTTAATGAACTTCTTGGACACCCATACCCTGTGACAGGTTAACCTGCGCTTCATCAAACCTCTCCTCTGTCTGTGGATTTGATGAAGGGGCGACACAGTTGAACAACTTTGAGATTGAGCGTGGGACTGTTAAAAGTCCTCTCTTGGTTTCCAGGCTTCTAGTTTTGTTTCGTGTTGTTAACAGCACCACATGCTGCAATGAGCATCTCAGTGTCCTCGGGTGATGGCTGAAATAGCTACTGTGCTTATGATACGCCAGCACATGCAAAGATGCTGAAGTAACTTGCTTGGTAAGAAAAATAAGGAATTTGCCCAATGTAACTGTTTTGAACAAAGTGTTTCATTAATGCCTATTGTTGATAGATTAAATGCTCATCAACAGCTGCTTTATTAGACGCATAGCTGCAGACTGTATTCTGACACTGTCGATGTTTTCAGCACAATGTATTGAGGATCAAAGGCGAACGTGTGATGCAGAAATGAGTCTAACTTCGTGGTTTCTGGTGAGCGGTGGCGGGACACGCCATCGCCTTCCCAGAGAGATGATTTTTGTGGGGAGAGATGACTGTGAGCTCATGTTGCAGGTACAGTACTGGAACTCCTCATGGCCAAAAAGCTCTGTTTTCTTCATCTGCACTGGCATCAGTGTGGGTTACAGTGACTGACTTGATTTTATCGGATTCAGTCCCGCAGTGTGGACAAACAGCATGCTGTCATCAACTATGACCCAAACACAGATGAGCATAAAGTGAAGGACTTGGGCAGCTTAAATGGGGTGAGTGTTTCATGTGTTTACTATTTTGTTACTTAAAGTCACTCATGTCAGTTTTAGACAAGTTCTTATTTAGTCATTGGAAGATGTGCCACATACTGTCTTTTGACAGACTGTGTCATCACACATGTCATGTTGGTGAATACAAAATATGCAGACTATCCTTGCAAACTGATTCGATTGGCTCCCTAAGACCTTTGGGCCTCTTTAATGAGCTCCAACAGATGGTGGCTAGACATACCTGCAAAGCAAATTTAAATTTGCTTGCAGGATGTTACAATGTTTTTGAGGCTCACTCAAAGAAAGACAAGTTTAAAAAAAGTAAAAAGATCCTGGCTTTTTTTGTATCCGTTTTTAAGGTTTATAATCGTTTCTCTGAAGCCCTCAAACTTAAGTCTCAATTACTGAAGAGGCCTTAGTTGAGAATGTAGAGGTTTTGAAATTTCTCATAAAACAGTGTTGTGGAACAACAGAATTTGTTTGTTCCAGATGCCTGAGTGTATATATTTGGGTGTCTGAAATAACTGTGAATCAAAATCTCCAAAACAGTACAACTCTGTCACTTTGTTTGGAGCTGCTTGCATCTAAGCGTTTCAGTGAGCCCTTACGATTTGCAGGTTACTGTGATACCAGATCTGATCACCTAGTTTCCCCATCGTTATCTCCACCCAGCTTCACATCTTGCTGCACTTGATACATCTCAGAAGTGGGTAGTCGCACTGATTTAAAAAAATCCACATCTCAAAGAAGATAGTGGGGAAGTGGCTCACTCTGCTTCCTAAAACTGGCTGCTATGAAGACGATGTAAAGTTGACATAAAATTGTTCTTCTATTTCATCTATTGTGATTTGAAGAAAATATGTGTCAGACATTTCACTAAAACCTCAAGAAATGGTCAGATTTGAAAAAAAGGTCATAGATTATTTTCTTTAAGATTTTTGAGCTCCCTGTAGTATATTAGTAGCATTCTGTTGCATAACATAGATCATTTTCTTAAACTTGCACCTTGAATCACCCCCAAATTATTTCATTTGCCAAGTCCAGTGCTCTAATGGCACGTTGAGCTACATTTCTCTTTATTAACATTAACATTATTTAACATTGACATGCACTAAAACATATCTGGATCATCAAGACAGAGTGAGACTTGTGAAATTACTGAAAAATAGTGACAATTTTACTGTCATTAATAAAGTTAATTGGAGGCCTGGAAACAACCTGCTAAAAAGTTACGTTTTTGTTCCCAAAATTTCAAGGCCTACAAATGTTTTTCTGGTTGAAATGAAGCACAACAAATGCTACATCTCAATAAGTCATTGCTAAGTCTAGGCATCCTCTTCATGCTTGGAAACCTTTGAAAAATGACATAAATTGGGTTTTTATGGCAAACACAGCAAGCGTAAACCAAGGGAGGAAGTGGCGATAGTCTTTATATCATGCATTCTACAAAAGAGCTTTGTGTATACTTAATATTGCCTAATCCATTTTATAATTTCAAATTCTAAACAAAGAACCTTTAAAAAAAGGAACCGTTTAAAACAAGCTTTGGTTTTTATAAGTGGATGTAGCACCATTGTGGTATTATTAGAGTACTTATGTTTGAGAAGAGCGAATTAAAAATGGTCAGATAGTCTCATTTTTAAATCAAAGAGTTTGTATGTTGTTCTAACCTCATTTCTTTCCATTTGTTTGCAGACGTTTGTCAACGATGTCAGAATACAGGAACAAATCTATGTCACACTGAAAATTGATGACAAATTGAGGTTTGGATATGATATCCTTTAAATATTTCCTTGTACCATGCTTCAAATGAGACATGGGCAACAGTAGGCACGTTTCCACCAGTGGGGTTCCTGGTAGATTTTCCGGGGTCGGATCGTTGATGCGCGTTTCCATTATCGTGAACAGCCCTACAAAAGAGGCCTTCAAGAAACTTTATGGGGCAAAAATATCCCTGTAGTAGAAAAGGTACTCAGGTTGGGCTACGTAACGTAAACGAGTACATTTGATGAACTTGCAGATTACAAGAAAAAACCATAGATGGACTCAGTTCTGGCCTTGTTGGGGTATTACGCCAATGTAGAGGTCCAGTGGGGGAGTGTCTTTTAATTTAACTCACTATCACCACGTGTATATTGCAAAAAGCAACTGAAAATGAGAGCTACGTCCATCATTTATGTGGTTCTTCTTCTCTTTATTCTTTCGCTGCATTCTTCTTTTACATCCCTTTTTATGCTGCTGGGCCGTTTGGAAACAGCAAACGATGTGCATTACCACCACCTCATGGTTGGCTGGGCTATTTGTTCAGTCAAAGGTTCTCTTGGTTCTGTGGCGTAATAAAGACGGCCGGCCCTGTTAGAGCTTCCTGTCTGCGAGTTTACCTGGAACTCCTGCTAGTGGAAACACACCTAATGTAACTCTATCTGTTCCTGAATAGCTGTGAATGCTCATTGTAGCTCTGCCTGCTGCATAATGGAGGAGGCTATCAGTGCATGTTTTTCACCCCTGCAAAGAGCTCCCAATGTTTTATCTTAACCTGCTTCACATACCAACCTGTTCACTGTGGTTCGAGGAGAGCTGCACATTCCCGAGGAAGCCCTGAAGGTTAGACAACATGCTCTACAGTGAAAAAAAGAGTATATAAAGTTCATATGTTTACAGGATAGATTAGGACAGACTTATACTCTTTCATGATTTCATGGTCAAAGAAATTGAAGAGTATTGCTGAACTGGGCAAAAACTGCTTTTCAATATTGAGTAAAATGCTGTTTCATCATAGCAAGCTGCCAAGGTAGCTGGAAAAAAGAGGATCTCATCTCAGCGAGTTAGATACACTTTCAACTTTAAGTTAGAATGTCTCTTCAGTTATATGCCACAGTAAATATTTGAAGGATAATAAGAAACAAAGCCCAGATACATTGATTAGTTTGTCAAAACCAGTTTGTTCCCTTTACTCACCTTACTGCTGTTGTCTTATCTGTCAGCACGAGAAGCTGAGCAGCCAGCTTCAGCTGAACCAGAGGAAACCAACAGAGGCAGAGTCATCCAAATGTGAGCTGAGAACTTCCGCCCCTTCAGCTACAGGCGTGGTGGTTGAAGGGGCCTCGGCAAAAACCTCAGAAGCCAGCAGATCAGAAGACAAGACAGCAGGTGAGCTTCAATATTGAAAGGGATTTTCTGTCTTTATAAGGGTTTTTTCTATAATAGTTTACACATGTATTATGTAGTTGTCAATGTGATAATAAAAACAAAAACAAAAGATAGATAATATAAGACAGCATGCAGCAGTTGTGGCGATACTGCATGTCACTTTCACACATGCATTCCAGACATTTTTTGGAGGGGCTGGATATGAAAAGACAATAGTCCATCCAGGTTTGAAACAGCCCACCTTTTACCTGGTAATAGCTCCAAAAATGAAAAGGTGAGCTCAAACATGAACACAGCCAGTTGTGTCACTCTCTCATTGATACTGAGGATACTGATTGATACTGAGTGCCTTATTTGACATTTTCAATTCTCTTAAGGTGAAACATTGTGATTTCCATAGCAAACGTTTTGCATGTTGTGGGCTGTACCAAGGCACCAATGCACATTCCCTGGAGACTTTACAGCTGTGAGAATAGAGAATCAATAATCTCCTTCAGTGAATTACAAACATGTGAAAATAGGAAACCAGATGGTCTGCACTTGATTCTCCAGACATTTCTTCAGCGTTTATTTTTGAAAAAGACTACAGTCTCACTAGTAACCTGTAGACCACCTGTACTGTTTAAACAATACAGCTGTGGTAACTCAGGTTTTGTATTCCATTGTAGTAAGACAAAGAAATGGACTGTTTTTGCCAGGAGACACTACAATACTGCACAGAGGTACACCCCTTTATGGTCAGCCAGCCTGGTGGGGAGATGGAGATGCTGATGACCAGCAGCCCGGAAGGCCTGAGGAAAAGAGCTCCGACCGGAAGAGAGAAAAAGCCGAAGCAGGTATGAACATTGTTGTTTTTATATCACTATATATACCTATGTGTGTGATCCTACAATGAAGCATCTAGTTGAGCCCAAAGTGCGTTGTCTGAAATACTGGAATTTTAAAAACTCTGAAGTTTGTAGCGTTTAATAATTTCTCCTGTTTATGTTCTATTTTTTATCATAGACCATATTTACAAACCTCAGTAATAGAAACATTAGGAACTTTTTTTTTAAAAATGCAACAAAAAATAAACTATTTTCTGGGAATTTTTTAAAAATTTGTTCCACAGATTTTTTCTATCGTCATCGAACATTGTCATTATTTTTAGAAAGCATAAATAAATTCAGAATTTGAAACTGGCAACAAACTTAAAGAAAAAAGACAGAGGCATGTTTACTATTATATTACAACACTCTTGCTTTTCATTACACCATATAAACCATTTAAAGAACTTCTGTAATTTTGAGCTTGCTGAGTCCCCCCACAGACATGGAGGTTACAACACTGTCCAGGATTTACTCTTGTTCGGTCTCTTGATCAGTCACTTCCTCGTTTTCTCGTCTGTCGTTAGATTTTTGAGTGATGAGTCTCCCCCGTGATGTTTGCTGTAGCTCACTGAGCTGCTTTTATCATTTGTGATGTGTGACAAAGTTTCCTGTGATAAACAGTTGCTGCAAGAGATAACAGGGACGGGAGTTCAAAGTTATTTGGCAGCTTTTTACCGGTAACAGGGATGGGAGGAATGGTAGAATCTTCCAAAATACAATCGCTTGCATACTCCATAGGCTTGTCTTTTTTTCTCTCTCTCTTTCTTCTCCTTTTTGGGTGTGTTAAATTATGATAAAGTAGTGAAGACACCAAATCTTTGCACATGTGCTTACAGATATTAAGAAAAGTGCAGAAATCCCAAAGTCTGCCCCACTAACAGCCTCCAACCAAGAACCAAGTTACTTTGAAATCCCTACTAAGGATACACCCTCATCAGGGAATGTCAGCAACGATCCCCCCTCACGGGAACAGGAGGCTGGTACTTCTGTCGGTGCAGAAGCCATCCACGGTCATGCGTCCTTTACTATTGAGTTTGACCCTGGGGCATCAGGTAAAGTCACTGTCAAAGATCGAGTGGCAAAAGTAGGACCAGATTCACGGACACGTCCTAAAAGGCCAATTGGTGAAGAACTTAGCCCGCTTCAAACAGCCATGGTGGCAGCAGAAGTTAAAGTTGCTGACTGGTTAGCCCAGAATGAGCTGCCCTTGGCTCTTAAAGAAACAGTTGCAGAAGACGATGGGGAAAGTGTGAAGAGTGATGTTCCTGTACAACTGAAGAGTCTTAAAGGTAAGTGCAGATGTTGAGCAGTAGACTTTAACGCAGTATATGTTTTTAACTACATTCTAACCATGTGTATAACATGGCAGGCAGTAAACATGAGGATGGTACTCAGAGCGATTCAGAAAACGCACTAGGAGAGCAGCGCAGAGCTGCAGCCATGGAAGAGCGCTCATGGGGACTCTGGGGTGGTGCCGGGACGAAGATCAGAGAAGGTCGCGCAAATGTACCGGAGGGCCTCTTTGTGGAAGAGGACAGTCCTGCACGTCGTTGCAAGTCTTCGACGTCCAAGGTGGCAAATGAATTGATTGAGAGACGACGAGGCTCAGCACCACATCAGCAGAGTGGGCAAGATGATTGTTATCGTCACGGTGACGATTGTAGTGACAGAGGAACTTATACCATTGAGCTGGAGAATGGAGACCATGAAGAGGAAGAGGCTAGAAAACTGATTGACAAGGTGAGGAAGAGTTCAGTTTAATTCTATTAAATTCTTCTGTATCCAGTCATCTTCTGATTGTATAAGAAAATAAATGTTTTCTTTATTATTATTTTGTTGTGTATGTTTTAGGTGTTTGGTGTGGATGAGCACTGTGTCTCCAGGTTGGTAGGTTCTGACCAGAGAGAGAGGCTCACATCCCAGAGATCTGGTACTAGAGACAGAGGAAAGCCTGGGCGCTTGGAGACAGAGGTACAACATTCCACTGGTTTGAAGTGACTAACTACTCCTAAATCTGTTTTTAGCACCGAATTGCTACAGTTTTTATTTCTATAATTGATATTTGACAGGTTCTTCTTTATGCTACAGTATTTTTCTTCTGTGTGCTGATGTTCAATGTTTTCTTGGTTCAGGTCTTGTCTGAAGAATTAGTGGTTGGCGGTCCTCGATGGGTTTCACAGTGGGCTACTCTTGCTGCCAGCCACATTAGGACCGACCCTGAGGGATCGGGAGGGGACAGCCAAATCATGATCACAGATGATAGAGGTACTTTATTAAAGTAATTACTATTCCGCATCAAAACAATTTCAGCAACATGGAAAATGCAATGAACGGGTCGTGGGGGCAGAAGTCTAAGCAGGGATGCCCAGACCTCCTTCACCCCAGACACTTCCTCCACCTCTTCCTTGGGGGATCCTGAGGTGTTCCCAGGCCAGCCGAGAGGCATAGTCTCTCCAGCATGTCCTGGGTCTTCCCAGGGGTCTCCTCCAAGTAGGAATGCCTGGAACACCTCTTTAGGGAGGCGTCCAGGAGGCCTCCTATACAGATGTCCAAGCCACCTCAGCCGACTCCTCTTAATGTAAAGGAGCAGCGGCTTAACCTCGAGCTCCTCCCAAATGACAGAGCTTCTCATCCTCTCTCTAAGGGAGCGCCCAGCCACCCTGCGAAGGAAACTCATTTCGGGCGCTTGTATCCGCGAACTTGTCCTTTCGGTCATTACCCAAAGTTCATGGCCATAGGTGAGGGTGGGAGCGTAGATTGACCGGTAAATCAAGAGCTTCGCCTTGCGACTCAGCTCTTTCTTCACCACAACGCTCCGGTACACCGACCGCATAAATGCGTATGCTGCACCAATCTGTCAATCTCACGCTCCATCGTTCCCTCACTTGTGAACAAGACCACAAGATACTTAAACTCCTCCACTTGCGGCAAGCCCTCGCCACCCACCCGGAGAGGGCACGGCACCCTTTTCCGCCATGGAAACCTTGGATAACCATGACTTCGGAATTGGAGGTGCTGATTCTCATCCCAGACGCTTCGCTGGGACGGCACATGCTGCACATGCTGAAGGTCCTGGCTCGATGAAGCCAACACGACAACATCATCTGCAGGAGGCAGAGATAATGTTAAAAATGATCTTTATTAAAAGTTTTAAAAAATCAAGTAAAAGTTAACAACACTTATCTTGAGTTCAAACAAAGATATAAAAGAGTCAAAAGTCAAAGTTACTGGAGTATGCTGCATTTTTCATAACCTTACATCTTTTAAATCTTTTTGTCATTTGAAGTTCCTGTATTTTGTAAGAGAAGTTGGCATTTTTTCGGGCCGTCTGAGCCTGGTGACCATCAGTTTTATTGCACGTGACTGTACTGAAGCACCAACCTGTAACTTTGTCCACTTTTTACATATGGCCTGTTCATGTGATTACATCACAGCGCGATTGTGTGTCACGTTATTACATCCTTTTTTAGCCACATGTAGCATCCACTTTAGGGATGGTAGATAAGCTTAAAAAGTGGGAATGATTTTGATAAGCAATTATTAAGATACTATTTGCTGTGTAATGTGATCTTAATCATAATTTACATTCCTGAAAGTTTTTCTCTTCTTTCAACAGAAGTAAGTGAACCCAGCCACTCCGCTTCAGTTTCCTCTGCTGGGTTTACAGACCGTAAGAGGAGAACACTACCCCAGCTGCCCGGGGAGGAGCTCGTCTTAGGAAGGAGGACCCCAGGTGCAGGCTTGCACATGGACACAGGGGAAAAACAGGACACAGAGCTACAGGAAAAAGAGAAACAAGAGGACAAGAATTCCAGAGGAAAGAATCAGTCTGGAGGTAGAGGCAGCCACAGTGGCAGCCCCAGTCGCTCTTCACCAGCCAAATCACAAGACAGTGGTGGTGGGAAATCAGGTCGTTCAGGGGTGTTGACTAAGCTCCCCCCTCGCCCACTGACCAACGGGGAGAAGAAAACTGATGAAGCACGGAGGAGGAAAAAGGAGGAGGAGAAAGCTAGGGAAAATATTGGGAAACCATTATTGAGACAGGAGAGTTTTACGGTAGAGAAACCAAGCTCCAACGTACCCATCGAACTCATACCACGTATTGATGGGACTACGGGCAGCAGAACTCAGAGTAGAGAGGCTGGCATCGACAGTGCCACGCTGCAGAAAGACTCGGAGGCTGTGGCAGCCTTTCTAGAGACCACTGTGTCAGACCATGGTGATCCCCCAAGTCAGTCCATTGAAGGCTCCTTGTCACCGGAGTCAGATGTGGACACAACAAGCACTGTAAGCCAGGCTGATGGAGTGAGGAAAGTACTTCAGAAACGCCGGACCCTTGCAGGGCAACAGAAAGAGCGAACAGTAGTGTGCTCATCCAGCAAGGGCCCTTCTGGGGGCAGGGAGACTCAGCACCTGAGAGCCAAAAGCAGAACATCTGGTACTTCTCAGCCTAGCCACCCCTGGACGTCCCTGGACCTCACTGACGATGACGTTAACTCAAACTCAATCCTTTCAGATTCACAAACCACATCCATACAAGAATCCAAACGCTCAAACACTAGAGCCCAAACAGGGAACACAGCTGATGGAACTAGCACCAAGTCTATTCGGGCTAAGATCACCCAGGGTCCAGCTTCCTCTGCTCCCGGTAAAATCAGTAACGTCCCTAAGCCTAGGCCCACCAGGACATCTCTGTTGAGAAAAGCCCGGCTGGGGGATTCATCAGATACCGAAATTGCTGATCTGGACCGGATGTCAGTGGCCTCCGAGGCCTCTACTGCCAGTTCCACATCCAGGACAGGGATGGCTAAAAGAGGGATGTCCAGGATAGAGGCCCTAGCACAGCCAAGGCGACCTAGAGTGGGTTCCCCATCTGCTCAGAGCGACTCTGAGGCTACTGTGACGAGAAACAGAGGTCTGGGCCCCCGCAGTGCAGCAGGTGATTATGCCATCAGACATGGACTCAGAGGGTCTAACGTCACCTCAGTGTCTGGACCCAGAGCAAGAGCTAACAGCGCGTCCAAGCTCCCAGATAAAAGTAAAGGAGCCTCCTCTTATGGGCACGTTACCCCTGCATGTGAGTGGAAAGTGTTTCACCATGTACAAGTGCAATGGAAACCTTTGGTTTGTCACACATTGTAGTTGTTTTATATCCTAACTGCTGCTCATTCTCACTTTTGTGCTCACTAAACATTGTGTGGATTACTGTTAACATATAACAATAGAAACTGCTCTTCCTTAAAAAGAATTAACATTTGCTTCATGAGAAAAAAAATCATCCTGTATCTAAAGGAAACTTCGCTCTTATCTCTTCTTCAGCTGGCACTCGATGGCGTCGTGTGCCTGTGGAATACGCCTCCACCTCGGAGGATGAGTATGGCTCAAATCGCCACATCTCCCAGAAGGGGTACACTCGGCCGTTCCCATCTAACCGAGTAGCCCAGTTAGGAGGTTCAACCCCAGCAACCCCCGGCTCTGCTGGTGTGGCTGCCTTGAGGCAGAACTCCAGGGAGCAGGACGAGTATATGAGAGACTGGACAGCACACAGCGAGGAGATAGCCAGGTAAGGAGGAGAGAAGCGCTCCAGAACGCTCTGAAAGCACTGTTGAGTGCTTTATACCTCAGTATAACACCTCAGTCAACCTTCTCCTGCTTTAGAGGTTATTTCTTTATTTATTTTTTATTCTTTTTGGATGATATCGTTCTAGTCATGAGCTTTTCATGTGTGCATGACGTGTTACAACTGCATGCATCACTATTATTAGGAGGACGAACATTTTGTTTTAAACATTTCAGACAGCGATGTACTTGTGTTTGTTGACCAGGATTAGCCAGGATCTGGCCAAAGACTTGGCCATGCTCGCTCGAGAGATTCATGATGTGGCGGGAGAGATCGATTCAGTGAGTCCTGCAGCAACTGATCCCGGAGCATTGGTACCGTCATCACATTACTTTCTTTCTGCTTGCTAAAATGTCAAAATAACTGATTTATTGTTTAACTGATGCTGACCAGATTTACTTTATTCTTGATAATGTACATTTCTTATTAAATACTGCTGACGTGACAAAAAAAAGGATGAACTATCTAATCTGGTGAACAAACTTCTCTTGTTTATACGTCTTAACGCTTTAGCTGGAAGAGTCTGCATTTGATGGGAGCGTAGACCCAGCCGTTCCCTCCACTGACCACAGGACCAATGGGCAGTCTGTGGAGCTTCGACAGAGAACTTCGAGTGGACAGAGCTCTCGTTCCATCCGTCGACAGACGTGGAACAGAGATGATGTGAGTCTTTGCTCAAGTATAAAAAAACCTAAGTGGTCAGTGTAGAATTCTACATAACAGCTGGTTTCAACTTCAGATATGCTTAATTTTATATTCAGTATCATTACTTTAAAGATAAGCCTGTAAATGTCATGCAAACTCCACTATCTTCTACAGAACCTCCACTCTTTGAATTAATAACTTTGACTGTAGGTTAGCAATTTCTTTTCCCCTTCTTTTGTGGAACTGCAAAGTGGATCGTCACTTTCATCATATTGATTTGGCAAAGTTTTTTCATCTCATGCCCTTCAAAATTTAAGACCTGCTGGGAAAGGCTCCAGCAGACCCCGCTGACCCTAATGAGGATAAGCGAGTATAGAGGATGGATGGATGGATGGATGGATGGATGGATGGATGGATGGATGGATGGATGGATGGATGGATGGATGGAGGTGAATTATGTAGAACAAGTCATCCAGTACCACAGCAGACCACAAGAGGGAGCACCACACACACCCCAGTGCCCCCTGACTGGAGCCAAAGCCTGAGTTTTTTACTAAGCAGCCACTGGAAAAATAAAGCTTTTATGAATCAGGCCTTGATTAAAAAAAATACAAACATCTAGTCCTTACCAGGCTTTAAATTAAGTAAAAGCATGGCATATTAAAATGTGCCATCATTTATTTAACAAAAAAATGCCAAAACTTTATGAAAAAAAAAAGCATGTGCATCTTTTGATTCAGTAGGTTGTGGAAGCACTTTTTGCTGTGCTAAACTGGAATACTCGTTTCATGTGGTCTTTGTCATCGAACAGAATGTGATGGTGGAGTACTTTGGTATACAGAGGAATGATGCGGGAATTCAATGACTGCAGGGTGTGTGGGTCCTGTCTCTGCAACACATCACCAAATCCTCATGCCTCTACCACTGTTGTGGACAGCTAGTACGATGTGTTTGTGGTGACATCCCGTGTTTGTTTTTATTCAATTGTGTTTTGTTTTTTTTTTTGCTTTTTGCCAAATTTGTGGCACTGTGTTGTATGGCCACACATCCTAACTTTGGCTTTTTTTTTGTTTTTAATTGTTGCTATTACATTCTGCTATTACAACTTTTCAAATGAAAAAGTTCAGTAATATGAATATTTGCATTTTATCATCTAATCTGCTTGGCTGATATGTAATCAACATAAAGCTCTTAGTTACAGTTACAAAAATAGGTTTTCAAGAAAAATCTGTGCCTAAACAGTAGAAATGATATCTGTTGAGAAGGTCTCTTAGAACGATACATCCTGTTTGTTTTGTTTCCATCCACTATCAGGCGGACCTGGACAGCTTACTGCTCGCATCTGTGACGCAACTCTCGACCAGGATACGTCAGTCTGTTGACAAAACCACCTGCAAAATCAGGTGAGCTGTGCATTACATCACTCAACAAAGAGCTGTGTTGTTGCTGTAGTGGTGGGCAGGGCAGGTGGTAACACAGGGGATTTTTTATTTTCCTTTACGAAATTATTTTAGCAGTCAGCTACTTCTTCTAACAAATCTTTTATTAAGTATGTTTTGTATTTTACTTTTATTTGTTGTTTTTTTGGCACCAAGGATCCTCTTCAAGGATAAAGACCGAAAATGGGAAGAGATTGAGGCCAAACTGCAGGCAGAGCATGACTCCTTAGTACTCAAGAGCTCCAACAAGGTGATGAACATGTCCTCCTACACGTTCTCCTATCTGATAAAAGCATCTTGACATGTAGAAAGATGTATAAATGTAGCTTCTTTTGTTTGTTTGTTTCTTCTTTTTTTTTTTACCTTGGACTTCTACTTTTCTTTGGAATTTTTGTCTGATATGTTTGTTACTTCCCGTGACCCAGAATGGAAAATAGCAGGTATTTTTAAAATATTTGTTCTTAGATTCATTTTCACATTTTTTTCTTTAATCAAGTCACCAAAACAATATATTTTCAGTTCACTGAATAGCTTTCATGAATTATGTGTCACTTTTCTTTACAAGCCCCACGGTGTCAGTTTACTTACTCCAAGCTATCTTCTTTAAAAAAAAAAAGAAAAAAAAATCGGATTGTTTTATTTGAGAAAAGAGTAACAAGCTTACGCCCTCAACACTCTTTCAGGGGCAGAGATGGGTTCTGCCTATTACTCTCCTCATATGAACCCTCAAAGAGCTACGTCTGACCACGGCACGAGTCGCAGGACTCATGAAACATTCCTAATTTTTTTAATTTATGATCTACACAGGAGATTTCAACTATTATTCAAGACCTGAAGAGGGTGGAAAGACAACTTGCAGGTGTGTTTCTGATGGCTGTCCTTAGTTTTCAGAGTAAAGTCAAATCACACAGATGAGCAGAGACTAATGGCATGTAAACAGTGTGCGCTGTTTCTGTTGCTGTTGAATACAGCATGTTTGTTTTGCTCTAATCTTACAGTAATTGACTTGATGGTGGACCCAGATGGCACCCTGGATGCCCTGTCCAGCCTGGGCCTGACAAGTCCTCTAGCTGACCAAAACATCAACCCTGGGACGAGGCAAGGGGCATCGGTGTCGGACCCCAAAACA
The DNA here is from genome assembly GCA_014839995.1 of Xenentodon cancila. Lineage (NCBI taxonomy): Eukaryota > Metazoa > Chordata > Actinopteri > Beloniformes > Belonidae > Xenentodon > Xenentodon cancila. The sequence goes on along the minus strand of CM026198.1, from coordinate 23,773,191 downwards.
GAGAAGGCTTCATCCAGCACACTTTCAACCCACGGGCCTGAAGGAGTGACTGCTAAACCCCATGCATCAGACTACGCGGACGTGGCAGGGCGAAACCCTGCACCCTAATAGGTGTCTAGATCTTCTAATAGAAAACAAAAAAAACAAAACAATGGAAATTACAGAACGACTCCTTTACATAGACATGTCCTAAATCCATTGGAACAGACTTTGGTATGAGGTTACAGGACTTTTTTGCTATTTGGTTTGAGACAAGACAAAGAAATGAGACTGATGCCTTTTTTTGTGAAAAAAAAAAACAGATGAAGTGAAACGAGGGGATTATGGGTGTCGAGATGGCAGATACGCATCAAGAAACCGCTGCAGTATTTATCGCTACCCTTGTGAAAGAGCTATGACATATATAGCAGCCCATCTGTGTTTTTGTGTTGCAGCTCATTCACATTGTCCATTACCCTTAAATCAATGGTGAAAAAGAAAAAAATATATAGATGTTATGCTAAGGTTAAGCTTTTGTGAAATCCCCTTTTAATTCTTTTAGTGTCTTGCTTTAAACAGACAAGACAGAGCCAATGTCAAACCTTAAAATCCTTGTTACTGACACAAAAGTTTGTCAGCCAAAGCTTATGCAGACACACAAACGAAATCAGATCGAATAAAATGTGTGAAAATTGTTCTTGTATGCTGCCATAAAATTATTTATGAAAATAAATATATATTTTTATCCGTTTTGATGTTTCAACCATCAAATCTGTCTCAGTAATGACTTTCCATCAGAAACAACCACAGTGCTTATTTGCTGAAAGAAGAACTGGGAGGGAATGCTATAAACCAGTATAAATGTTGATTACACCTCAATTTTACAATTCTTCTATGCCGGTTTTCTTGTGGAGATATGATTTGAACCCAGAATATCAAAAGTATATCCTGTCTGTTAAAAGACACTCAAATGCAGCTCCCACAGAAGACTTTCCTCTTCCAAATGTATTTTGTCACAAGTGCCCTGGCTCAAACAATCATTGGAGTTGATGGGAGATGACGGAAAGGAGATGAAAATTAAATGTTTGCACAATTTAAAAAAAGAGATGCATACAAACACGACTATAAATATTTATTTCTGAGGCAACAGGACATGACATTCCCCAATGACACTCCTTTTATTGTATAAAGTATCTTTGACCAAAAGCAGGGTTTGGAACCAGTTATCTGTACATGAATGGTTTCATGAATTTCTTTCCCATCACAAACAAAATTTGTTAGAACCAGCATAGACAGAGACCACATCCGAGCCCTACAGATGCTTCTCATGGATTAGAGTGCAATGGAGTGATTGACTGTGACTGTGTAGATTTTTCTGATGTCTTGCCTCTTATCAATGTTTACAACTGAATGTAACCAGATCTGAACTGCTGAAAGAGTTTTAGCCAAAATAACTTTACTAGAGATGAATAATTGCATTTTTGTGCTTGGCATACTTACACTAGTCTAATTCTGATTGATCATTTGGAAATGTATTTTATTTATTTTTTAATGTTTTTTTTTTTTGTTTGTTTTTTTACTTTTTGTTTTCTTTTTGAACTGTTGTTAGGTTAAATGTTCATATTGCAATATCTGCCTTGTCTGTCTCATTTCCAATAAAATGCATGATTACCATGAGGTCGTCTTTCTCTTTTTTTATACTATAAATTTCACTTGACACACATAAGTTGGAAAGTAGACATAAAAAAAATTTTGACCATCACTGTAAGGGGAAACTTGAAACTTAAGTGCTTTGTCACAAAATTCACAAGTGGAAAAAAAAGGTTTAAAAAAGGGCATTTCTGTTATTTTTGGTTGATAATTTTTAATCAGACTAAAGACAAATAATTTGATGAACACCGTCTTGTCTGCTTCAAGGCTCAATAGATGTGAACCGGTTCCTTTGAAGTGGTAGTTCTCCTTAAAGACTTGACTGTGCTCTCAGGAAAATTCATGTTTTGTTGACTGACAGGTTGTGTTCGTCTAAGACAGGGGTGACCAATCCTGGTCCTCGAGAGCCCCTAACCAACATGTTTAAAGGTTTCCTGGCTTTGACACACCTGATTTTAATTAATGGTCATTATCAGTATGTCATGAAGGGGACACGTGAAGTTTGGAGGAAAGTTGCTGAAATTGGAGACCTCTTCGCACTATGCGCCTCAGCATCCACTGACCCCTCTCTGTCAGTTTACGTGTCCTACCACTTCATGGCTGAGATGCTGTAGTTCCCAAACACTTCCATGTTCTTATAATACAGATGACCGTGAAATATTTAATTCAATTCAATTTTATTTCTAAAGCTTCTAAAGTTGTCTCTAGGTGCTTTTCAGAGACCCAGAACATGACCCCCGAGCAATTATTACATAAACAACGGCAGGTAAAAACTCCCCTAGTGGAAGAAAAACCTTAAACCAAACAGTGGAAAGAAAAACTCTCATTTAAGAGGGAAGAAACCTGGATCAAGACCTGGATCATAAAGGGGGACCCTCCTGCTGAAGACCAGCTGGGTAGAGCAGGAAGTAAAGAGAGAGGAGAGACAAAGACACACCATCAAAGGAACAAGACAAAATACATTAACATAACTATCCATCAGCAGCAGAACTAAGACTTCCATGTATATATGACTGATACCTGGTTAGTTAGTGATCTACATAGACGAGGACTGCAGGTCAGGATGTCAGCAGGTCTCCAACAGAGACGTCTATACAGACAGGTGGAGGTAAACACTGGGATGGTCAGAGGTGGGACTGCAGGTCAGCATGCAGCTCCTGAGGTTCTGGTCTGCAAACATGTACAGAAGAGAAAAAGAGGAGACAGACCAGCACAACAAACTACAAGAACAATGGACCACAATTATACTGATGAGATACTTCTGATTAATAACTGAGGATTGAGCTGAAGAAGGGAAAAAGAAACAGAGGATTTGGGGGGCACCAGTCAGTGGATCATGCTGGAGTCCCCTTGCAGCGTAGGTGTCAGCCTCCTTAACCCAAACTGGAAGTTGGTTCCATAGTGATGGTTTCTGATAACAGAAATCCCGTCCTGATTTTATTTCTCTGTAAAGCACTTAGAATCATGTTAATGTTGAATTGTGCTATACAAAAAAAACCACCACCTACATGCAGTGCAACAAATGAAATGCAAGAAACAAAGGTTTTAGTGCATGATGGCGGATTACTGAAATGCAGCAATGAATAAAAAAGTTTTCAATCTCGACTTAAAGCAAATGAGAGTTTCAGCAGCCCTGATTTATTCTGGGAGTTTGTTACACAGGTGAGGAGCATAAAAGCTGAACACAGCCTCATTGTGTTTGGTTCTAACTGTGAGTAAAGAAAGTAGACATGACCCTGATAACCTGAGGGTTCTGGTTGGTTCATAATGGACCAGGAGACCAGAGACATATTTTGGCCTGAGAGCATTCAGAGATTTATAAACCAAGCACCAGGTCCAGGAGCCAGGGCGGACCAGCCCAGCCCAGCACAAGCTCCCCAAATTCTCAGCCATAGGGGCGGTTCCAACAGCAGAGGTACACACCAACAACCCAGGTCCCTCAGGGCCACCCCCAGCCCCCCGGCAGGTCAGGCAGACTTCCAAATAAATAACATTCAGAATGGGCTAATATTTTCCAAGAAATGACAATATGGTTTTATGAGAATAGATAGATACTTTTCTACAGCTGATTAATTTTTTTAAATGTAATTATAATCATTAAATGAATAATGTGACCAGATTTAAAGTCAAAACTTAATTCAATTCAATTCAATTCAATTTTATTTATATAGCGTCTATTACAACACAAGTTGTCTCTAGGCGCTTTCCAGAGACCCGGAACATGACCCCCGAGCAAGTAATACATAAACAGCGGCAGGTAAAAACTCCCCTAGTGGAAGAACTTAACTAACTAGCTCTTGTAAAAAGCGAATTAGTCTCATTTTTTTACACTGACTTTTAACTCCATCAAGCACCATCAGTAGGCCAGTCCTTGCATTGTCTTTTGCCTTCTTATTGTTTATTAAAGAGACGTTGTTTACTACTTTTATTTGCATCTTATGGTTTTATTTGTTGTATTTTCATTCACTTGCACAGTACTTTGGTTGCCTAATGGCATGTTCAAACGCTTTAAAAATAAAGTTTTGATTAGATTTAAGTTCACACTTCTGTCTATCCATCACTAGAAAATCCTGTGCGCCTCTATCTCTCCACCACAAACAAGTCCTCTCCTTGTATGACTTCACTCTCACCTTTTGCAGAGGGAAGTACACACGACAAATTAGATTTTAGAGGCCACTCTGCCAGCGTTAGTGCGCTGCTAATTGTATGTCTCCAGATATTCTGCTCCACTTGCTTAATCCTCTACAGCTGTGTCAGGGTTTTTATCCCATGCGAACAACTTTTGTCCAGCCTGCTGGTACGCATCAGCACTTTTGCAGGTGTTCAACTTATCCTGCCCATCTTCCGAAACTTAGTTAAATTTATGTAGTTTTAGGTTTTAGGTTTTTAGGTTCCCTGTGGGCATTGTTACCATGTTCTTACTGATCTCCTTTACAGCAATCAAAAAAGAAAAAGAATATTCATGTTACTTCTGCTTTAATGTTTTATTTGTTTCTTTTTTACATCTCCGAGGTGCCTCCCAGGACCTCTTTAAAACAGAATGTGTTTATTGTCTGAGACAGATGCAATAGAAATGAAAATGTGTATATGCATTTGTGAGTGGGTGTACAGGAAGTACTTCATGCACTATTCATAGTAATTTGTTCTGCAGTTGATGATTGAGTACCCCTTTGGCCATAGACTGAAAAAGATGTATGATGATAGTCCTTGTGTGTGGGAGGTACTCATCCATCCATCCATCCATTACCTTCCACTTGTCTGAGATCGGGTTGCAGGAGCAGGAGTCTGAACACAGAAGCCCAGACCTCCCTCTCCCTAGGCACCTCAACTAAGTTCTCCAGAGGGATACCCAGGCCTTTTCAGGACAGCTGAGAGATATAGTCTGTCCAATGTGTCCTTGGTCTTCCCCTGGGCCGCCCTCCAGTTAAACATACTCCAAACACCTCCCTACGGATGTTTCCAGCAAGCAATCTCACGAGATGCACGAACCACCTCAACTGGATCTTCTTGGTTTGGAGGAGTAGCAACTCTGCTCCGAGGCTCTCCCAAATGACTGAACTTCCCACACTAAGGGAGAATCCAGGCCCCCAACCAACCACTTGAAAACTGCAAACAGGCACGAAGCTCACCATGTGCATATGGTGCTCTACCTCACTGGTGGCCCACCATTGCTTGTGGGTATATGAAAAAAGTAATTTTTTTAAAAAAAAAAGGACAAAAGGGGGATGTTCCAGATTGTATAAAAAATCACAAAAGAGATTTTAGAAAAGTCCAGGCAGTTAAAATTAATATTGGACTTATTAAATTGATATTTAATATTCAGTGACTGTGTTTTCTTTCTTTTCTTTTAGCTGAGGGAACTGATTTACATTATTTGTATTTTGGGGCCATACACATAAAGTCAGAATTGTAAAAAAATTGAACAATCAGGATCAACACAAAAAAATAAGACAAAAAAAAATGGAGGAGGATCCTTGGAGAGCTTGTCCACATCGTACTATTGATTTTCCCTGTTGAAAACCAGGTATTATTTCTACCAGGTATGTGATCAATGATAAGTGGCCATATAATATGGGATCAGAGCAGTGTAAAAATCAGCTAAAACAAAAACTGATGTGGACAAACTCAGGATGTAACATGAATGAACTAATGTAAAATCATAGATAAAAGAAACAAATTAAATGGAAAGATGTTTAGCACAAGAGAAAATTGATAGTTTCAAAGTAAATTAAGACCCAAAATAAAGTGTTGATGGGTTGAGTATATTTCACAATGACAATTACAAGCGAGGGCATCCCTTTCAAAAAAACAAAGAAAACATTTTAAAAACCTTGAAATCCATGTTTTGACAGTTTTAAAAACACTAGGAGGTTTCAAGGTTGAAGCTGCTGCATTGCTTCCAGAAAATTGACCTTCAGAAGAAACTACAAAAAACAAAAATAAAAAAAAAACGTTTATTGAGGTTTGTGTAGCTAAAAAAAATGTATTCATGCTGTTCAGCATGGTGGGGTGATTTCAGAGCTTTCCATATGATGAACAGAAGATGTTTATAGTGAAAGGAAAAAAGGGGAAATACTACACAACTTTCACTGAGAAACTGCGATGTAAGGAACCTGAAGTAGAGGTCTTTTTGAGAAATTGTGAACTTCATAACAAGGCAGAGGTTCATCTGTAATTTATATTGTGAGGAAGCTTTGCTCATCCTGGGAGCAATGAATGTAGGCCATCAAGGGAACGTTAAAATGTAAAGATTATAAAGGCATTTCAAACTAAATTGTATGACCAGTTGTCACGAAACAACTTTCAACACTGAGTAGGTAATGGACCTAAAGGACACATCCAACTCTCCATGTGTCTGGTTTAATAGAAAAAATATGTCTTAAATTGTGTAAAAATGAATCCCAACCCTTGGAAAAAGCAGTCTTGCAAGCAAAAGTTTTAATTCATGGTTTTGAAAAAATTAGAATCTTCCAAATGTCTGCGAAAAATGTTTTAAGGGTGACTTGATTTGGTAAAAAGCAATGCTGGCTGTTTCCCTTTTTCACCGCTTTTAAACTGTAAGGTAAACCAACTGGCTGCTGACTGTGTATGTGACAACAAGACAGTGTTTTTTAATGACATAGCAAATAAGTCATGAATTAATCAGTACAAATTGAACAGGAAAATAGAATTTCTCCGAAGTTCGTTTTGTGTGTCTACGCATATGTGGAGCTTTTTCACAGCAGACGTAAGGTGTGTTTTTAGCAACCTGACTGAAAGGTTTCATAAGGTGATGCTACAGTACTTCAGGGTGCTCTGTGTTTGGCTGTGTCAGCATTGTGTATTTGACATGCAAAAAATAAAAAGCCCCCCCCCCCTGTCTCTCTCTCTAACTCTCTCCCTCTCTCTCTCTCTCTAACTCTCTAACTCTGTATTCGTGTGTGTGAGAGGGAGAAAGAGAGAAAGAGAGCAAGCACGTCAGATAGTCTTCTCACTTTTATCAATCAGATTACTTTCCTTCAGCATGCTAATCTGCAGCCATGTAACAGCTCCTGTTGCACCTCCACCCTGTCCAGAAACCAATGGAAGTACAACGGCTACCCCTCCCCCTCTCACTCAGGAGATTGTACAGCATCAGCCACACACACACCACCCACCCTCCCCAGTGAATGTAAGAATGTGAAGAGGTTTTAGTGCTCCGGTCACAAACAGCCAGGGTGAACACAGCTCAGACAGCACAGAGACCTACAGTAGCTGATTCAGCTTCTGGATGAGAGATTGAAAAGAAAAGAGGGAAGACGGGAGTGACAGCCTCTTTCTGTGTGCCTCACTGTGTAGCTGTGTGTGTACATCAGGGCATATCTTCATCCCTGGAGACAGCATCAATCCACAGGTCATCAATGGATCTGTCAGCTGATCCCCAGTTGGGGGGGCAAGACGAAGCTCCTCCAGCACTGCTGGCCTGTGTGTCCCAACCGAAACGCAGCAGCTACAGTGCTGTCCAGCAGCAGAGCTACTCTGCATCCATCTTCCCAAGACGCAAAGAGAAACAGGAGCGGGTGAGCCAGCTGTCAAATATCTTTCAGATACCATGGCAACTATGGATGCACTTCTTGTGGAGAGAAAAGGGTTAATTTAACAACTTGAATTGTCCTGTTTGAATGAAGCAAACAAAAGTGAAACACGTGAAAACAATGCCTGATCAGGATTCTAAATGCAATATAGCAAGACATTCTGTATGCAGTATTTTTTAAGTGTGTGAAATGATACTTATAAAATGAAGGTTTAGTTATAGCCCAGTGTGCAAAGAGTCATCTGGAAATGTTGCTGCATGGAGCTGAACTCCATTGTTTCTAAAGAGAATTGAGTGCCACTTTATTCAGTGTTGCCACATGCTCAAATAATATGCACAGGCTTTTGGAGTTATGCTGGGTGAAAAAATATTATACCAGAGATTGAAATTCAGAGGCTGAAAATTATAGCATAATATGACCACAAGAAACAATTAACAGGTAACAACTGTTGGATTTTAGATTGTTTGCCTACTAATAAAACACTGCAAATAAATACATTTCCTTAGGCTGATGGATCCTGTTATGGGGATTTTTCTGTATTTTCTCATATGAAAAAGACCATTTGCCAAAGTTCTAAAGCAGGTATCTTATATAAAGTCTATTTAGAGACTCTTTGGTTTTTTTTTTGGACACTCATGCAAACTGTCTCATTGCACAGGTTTCCCAGCCAGCTATGTATCCAGTCATTTGTTGCTTTGCCTGTTATTTAACTTAAAAGCCCAAATACATGTGTTTTGTTTGTTTTTGTTTAATGCTGGTTCTAAATTTGTCATTGTCTTTGTAATAGCCTTGTGTTGGTGTAATTTGTGTGGGGTTGACACCAGGTTGGGGAAGCTCAATGTGGACCATGTGGACCAGTGATCAATCTTGAACAATATCATCTTAAAGGCTTTTATGTTTTTTCATGTGCAGAGTCATTAATATAATAATTTTCTAATTTGTGTATACACTACATCCACCTTCTGTGAATTAAAACATCTTTTAACTAGTGTGGAGGAGCTGTGCTGGACTTTGTTACATAATTAACTGTGTACAGGGAGTCAGGAGGAAGCAGCAGACCTGTGGTGGCTGCTGTGACCTCTGGATCCTGCTACAGACAGCACTGCTTACAAAGGGTACGGATAAAAAAAAAAAACAACAAAAAAACCTTTGAACAACAGCTCTACAATTTTCCGGTAGTCATTTTCTTCATTATGTGTATCAGAAGCAACATAAGCAGCAGAATGCTGTAAACCCAGTTCCTCCCTTATCCCTAGTTGAATGAAAATATACATTTCTTGCTTACCAATGTATGATTTGGCCCAACAGAATCATTTTTCATAACTGGATCCCTATCTACATGCCAAGTGCAGTCTCACTGGCTTGTTGTCTACTGGTGTCCCTGTGGTGCTGAGCCAAGTTGGCTTTCATTTTACATGCATTACTCTAACTATGACATCGCAGAAACACCAGCGTCCTTCCACACTTGGAAATCTACCACCTAGAGTGAAGCGGGCTTCATGGAGACTCTCAGAAGTGTGTTGACCAGATCAGTCGCCATCATTCATAAATAGTGAAAACACATCATGCTCAGCGTGTAAGGAAAGTTTAGTAGACTGACTCATAAAATTATGCTGGATTAGGATATTCAGTGGATGTCTTGTTACTTGCTATAACTGCTTGCATTTATTTCAGCCTAGACCTGATTGTTTGCTGACATATCACCATTGAAGTGAAATAGCAAAAACATATGTGAGGAAACCCCAGGGGTTCAGGTTCCACTGCTACGGTACAGAAACAATGTCATAAAAATACTGGCTGAACTGCATCTCCTGAGGTTTTTTCTCCATCATGTATTGCGATAGGCAGACACAGCTATTTAGTGTTAAGTGGAGGATGATTATATTTTACTTTTTACACTCTTGAGCACTCAAGATGTGTCTTGCAGAGCTGTCTTATAAAGGAAGATTGTTAATTGATGTCTTATGTTTGATGTTATCGGATAATGAAGTCTGTAGCAGAGCGTCGCAACGGAGTGAGATGACTTTATCTGTTAAGGCTGTTGTGACCTCTGAACCCTCCTTCATACATCTTCATTTGTAAAACTTTGCAGAGCCAAAGTTGTACAAACAAAACTGACATACATGCCTTTCAAACAAATGCCTGTAAGTCCATATTCTTTGCAGTCACAATGCTTTTGGTAAATTGCTCACACCAACACAAAACAAACAAATATAAAAAACAAAAAGTCATGACTATCCTTGACCCAAGGCAGGTGATTTCATTCATGGACTTGCTCTAAAAATCGTCCTCTGATTTTTTTCAAAGCTGAAAGTCTGTTGGTCCGTCAGAGAAACCTCAAATTGCTTTGCTACTGTGGTTCTCTCTGTTCTGCAAAGTGTATTTCTTTGGCTCCATATGTCCAGCATTACAAACTTTCCCCTCTCTGCTGGAAGTGACTCCATTTCCACCGTGGCCTCTGTCTGTGTATTCTCTCACAGACAGCTTGATGTGCAGAGGGCATTTGTCCTCAACAGGCACAGCAGGCTTCCTCGATGTGACTTTGTCCTTATCTAGTACTTCACAACGCGCCCTGTAGGTCTTTATAATTAAAGTTCAATTAATAACATTCTCTCATTAAAATTAAAAGGCAGCAGCGCACAATTTTACAAAGTGAACTGTAAGGATCTGTTTTAAAGCCAGGCACACTGTTTTGCAAACCCTTATGCATGAAACCAAGCATTTCATTTTAGAAGCCTTAACTAAATTAACAGCTAATGAGAGTAAAAGGAAGTACAAAGTGAAGTAATTGAAGTGATGTATAAACTGAAGCAGGTGCAGAAAATATTGTGTCAGAAGGAGACAAACTCTGTTCCCTCAGCTGCAAGTCGCAAGAATTATTCTTTGTCTTAAAACCAATTAAATATATAATTTCTAATTTCATGACTTATTAAAATACTGTAAGATTGGAAAATGTAGTCATTTTCATGTGCATAGATAAAAATCCATCACATGTCTATAGGTCTTGGGAATGACTGTTGCATTGTAGGGTCTGTTGGCCATGTAGGTTGGTACTAAAGTGGATTGTAAACAACAAATTCAGAGAAGTTGAGCCATAAGGAGCCAAAACACAAAGAAACACTGACGGAACAGCTATGGATAACAAATCGGATGACTGGGACGATTTGCTTTCTGCAATTTGAGCAATGTCACATTATTTGGAGAAGCTGGAGCTTCTGAATAGTTTAGAGCCATGTGAGATCCCAGAGGCAGAACTGCTTATCCCAACTGCTACTTTCGTTCTGATGCCTGACATGTTTTCTTATCATATTTGTGGTGTCAGTGCATATACAGTTAAGCAGTTTGGGAGTTGCAAATCTTTCGAGTTGCATGCACAATTTACAAATCAGCCTTTGTGGCAAAACCACAAAGGGCAATTTTTGGGTTTTGTTTTTTTAGGGTTGGTAGAACAAAACACAGAGCTGCCAACACGGTGGTAGAACAGAAATAAATATTTTATTAGTGTTTACTTCTATTAAGTTCAAGAACGGCATATTAAGCAGCTGGAAGATGTACTGGTGGAGTTGTGTCACGCATGGTTGTCATCCAAGAGACCTGAGCGTCCTCACCGAAGCAACATTTTCTGCACATTTTTAGATTTTACACTTGTAGAGAGAAACATCTTACATTTAATTAGAACACACAACGTGTACCACATGTTACAAATGTTCCCTCAAACCACCCAGCCGTCCATGATCTAGTCATGCTTCAGTGGGGGTATTCCAGCTGTCAATGGGCAAAAGTCAGAGTACAAATCAGTTGCAGCATTCCCTCAAACCTCTTTTTGCAAAACAGTTTTCTGAGTGTTTATGTTTAGAAAATGTTTTATATATAACCATGAGACCTTGCTGTAAATCCATATTGTGCTAATAATTCACATTAACGTTAAGTTTTGTTGTTTCACTTTATACCAGAGGCAGAAATGTTTGGCCTTGTGGATTTTTTTGTTCACCAGTTCGTCTGCTTGGCTTTTCGCCATCAGTTAGCAATTAATTTTTTTTCTGAATTTCCTTACTTGCACTTAGAGTATAATTGATTTTCCATAAAAGTAAAAAGCTGAAGGTAAATTAGAAAAAAGTAATTACTCTTATTGTTGCGTCAATAACTGGCAAAGAAATAACAATAACATCTCACAATACTGTGAGTTCTGAGGCCAGGTTCCAACCATGTAAATAGGTTTCCTTACATATTGCAGTCATCCTTGCAGGCAGAGCCGCAGTTTGCCTGCAGTCAGCAGCATTTTGTTGCTGTTGTCGTCATCACAAAATGGTGAAACAAAGCGTAATCTTATTTAATTTTATTCCATCTAATTTGCTTCTGTATAATAATAGCCAACACTTTAAAAGCAAAGCAATCAAAGTAAAACATGACTGCATACACTGGTATTTTGTCCTTAATTAATAAAACAAAAAACAACAATATGTAAATTAAAATGTCCAATTAAAGCAAAAAATAATGCTGACTGGCTGATGTGCATGGCATCAGTTGAGGTCATCACTGAGAGCTCTTGGGATGCTGTAAATTATTGTGTTTCTCTCAACAGAAGTCTAGTATTTAATCTCTTCCAAATAGAATCCAGGTTTCTCCAATCAAGATTTGGGAGTTTTACATACTTAATGTGCATACAGAAGGAAAATGGAAGGGAGGATGAGACAATGAGGGAAGTGCAGTGACATACTGTAGCTCTGCATTGGCTGTTTGAATGAGAGTCGGTCCTTCTCCATCTTTCTCTCCTCCTCCACTGTGAAGCAGAGTGAGTGTAAACACGTGCACACTCAGAGGCTGGAATAACCATGTTAGGGCACATCAAAGAGCAGGAGCTGAGGTGCGCACTCAAACCTTCCAGGACGGTGAGAAAGCAGAAAGATGAAGAAAGCAAGCAAGAGTGAAGGCTGCAACAGCCAGCAAGGTGGATCACAAAGAAGCAGAGACAGACAGACAGACATGTGTGACTGAGCGGCTCCTTTACATCGTTCAAAGAAGTTCGAAGGAGTGCTGCTGTCATGGCAGGACTGGCCACACAGGAGCCCCTGAAGGTGATGTTCACAGCACTCAAGACTCTTTCTCTCTGATTGTGGAGATTAAAAAAAGCGTTTGTGATAGGAAAGACTTAAATGTGTTACTTTATGTCTGTGCTGAAACAATAAACAGCAGAAATCATATCCTAAAAGTGTAGTTAGTGATGGCTTTCAGTACATTTTTTGTAACTTTTTCCTCTCTGTATCCTCATTGGCACTGAAATGTTAATGCCAACTGTTTGGGTTTGTAGACGACATTCATTACCTTAACTGTATTATTGTTCTGCACCTGACATCTGCAATAGTAGTTATGCCTGGTGAGATGCATCTATTGCTCAATGTTAATCAATAGAATTAATTCAAGACTCCTGGCGGAATTTTTTATTTTTTTATGATCATGAAAAAAAGGAGAAAAAAAAACATTATATAATTAAATATATAATTAAAACAAATGATGTATTTAATTAATTTTTATATCTTTAAACGTTGATAGAATTGCTACGTATTCTGTATCCAACGCAGGACTATTTAATTAAGAGGGCTGGGAGCTGGTTAATGCTGCTTTACCCTGTTAAAGAACATACGCATCACGCTCACAAAAGACAAAGAAACATTTTGTACATCTAGGCGATAGTATCACGTCATAAGTAACCATTTTAGGCTATGATACCAGCTTAAATGTTTTTCTGAGCTTTTGAACTGAGTTGTGTGTGCATTAACTGCCACCCTGTCAGTCTTGCTTGATATCAGGTTTTATTTCCTTGCAGCACACATCCATAACTCAGGCAAGGTCCTTGAGTCTGATCAAAGTAATGAACAGCTACTTGGTCTCAGTGGATATCAGAGCAGTGGGTGCATCTGGCTGGCACCACTTGTTAATCTTCATTGCTTGCCAATGTGAGGAAGAGTGAGGTGTAGAGTCCACAAACATCTTTGAACCCACATCACCATGATATGCTAATAATATGCTAAAATGTTTTTGTTTTTAGTCTTCATTTCACTGACATAAATGTTTTTGCTGGAAGTCGTTTGACCAAAGGAAAATCCATTGCTTACATGTCCAAACACACCACTGGGATGCAATTGACTTGATTGATCAAACACATGGAAGAGAATATTTAATGCGTTGTTAACGACTTAAAACTTGACAAAGGCAAACGAGGTAGAGAATGAGATGGTGAGAATCTGCAGTTGTAAGCTAAACAGAAGTGCCTCACTGCACTTTTAAAACTGTGAAAATCAAACCTCCTCATGCTGAATTAGGACTCCAGCATCATAAGCTCTGACCACACAGGCTATCACTCCATCCATATTGCAGGCGCGATACACCCTACTTTCAACTGCACACACATATGACCACAAGTATAGCCTTTGATATTGCTTATCAAAAAAAGCAACATTGCCTGCGACTTCTGTAACACAGAGCTCATAAAATCCATTTCAACTGGGAACTGCAGGGACGGCAAAGCAGTAATAATACGGAAAAATCATAAACCAAACGCCTTTTCCAGCATTTTCATATTAGTTGTATAGATTAGTCATCAGCTGGAGACAGGCGACTCCTCAAATGCTCTGTGATCAAAAGTAGGATAGTTGGGTTTTTTGCAGAACATGGAATCCTGCCAGTTCAAGGGTTTCTGCTGGGACATAGTAGTTGTCGTATTGATCATGTTTCCTAACCTCTGATCAATATTATTGACTGAGGACATTAGCATTTAAGGGCTGATCGTTTTCATTTGTGCACAAATCCAGATCTAAAGGTTTGACTTTTGTTGATGTGTTTATCTCTGACTCACCTTTCAGACCCAGCAGAAGTGCATTGCGATATTTGCCCTTCTCTGCTGCTTTGCAGTGCTGCTGGCACTGATCTTCTCCTCGGTGGACATTTGGGGGGATGATGAGGATGGGATCACAGAGGAAAACTGCAGCAGGAACTGCCAGTGAGATGTTCTGCAAGCATGACAAAGAATAAAATAGAATAAAAATCTTGTTTTAAATTATACTGTTCACATTAGTCCACAGTAATATCTTTCCATAAACTCATTACATAACAACACCGGTTCACCTGGTCAGTTCTCGTGCAACATACCATCGTTTAGTCCTCCTTAACTAGGCATCAGGATTGCTTATCAATAAAAATATTATTACATAAAGATCATTCTTAATTTGATCTTTGTGCCTCACTGTACCGCATTTAAGAGAACTGTGGAATTCCACCAATGTGGCATATCCTCATAACTCACAGCTCCCAGCATCCATCTCTCATCTCTTAACGTTAACAAATTCATCTGTTTATCCTTTTTCATGTTTGAAAAAGATAAAATCATTTGAAAAAAAAACTGCATGAAGGTCCCTCAAGAGCCACAAAAAGAGCTTAACTGTATATTTTAAAAAAGATTTTTTCTTTCAGCATTGTGCTTGTGGAGAATATTCCAGATGAGCTCTCTCTTCACATGGATGGCAGATTGCATCTTCCTCTCTCTGTTGGCTTTCACTCACTGCTGGACCAAGCAAAGCACTCAGTTGAAGTGGTGTCATCTGTCTGGGACTTAAACTCCTGGGATGTGGAGCCAACACCAAGCAATGCCAAACAGGTACACGTTATGGGAGATAGCTCTGCAGAAAATCCCTGAAATGCATTTCCAAAGAGCTGTGTTGGAGCAAATGCAATTATCTTTGAATTTGCATGCTGTAATTGAACAATGCCTGACTTGTTGAAATATAAATGTGGCCCTTTCAAAAGACATCTGCAAACAGTGCTCAACTGCTCGGCCGCAGTAATACATAAACTCGTTCTCTTTCTCAGGGTCAGGTTTTGTTCCAGCGA
Source organism: Xenentodon cancila (assembly GCA_014839995.1). NCBI lineage: Eukaryota > Metazoa > Chordata > Actinopteri > Beloniformes > Belonidae > Xenentodon > Xenentodon cancila. Next base: position 23,757,625 of record CM026198.1, on the reverse strand, counting down.
CTGCTCAGTTTGAAATCTCGCAGGGTTAAACTGAAGATTGCAAGTAGTTCCACAAACTCCAGTGAGCTGAAGGTCCTGCAGGCACACAGTGAGTGGCTGGCACATTTCCATTTTAAGAAAGTAATTGTTTTTGCAATTTTGGCAGCTGACAACGATTCATATCTTCTTAAAATCATCAGTTTGGCAGCATTTTGTTATGTTTTAAAGATGATTCTAATTTATTTTGTGACTTATTTGGTGTAGTAGTTATAATTGCCTGTTCTGTGTCTGCAGTACTACACTTTATAAGTTGAATGCCTGATTCCGAGAAAACAGATTCATTTACAGCATGCAGCAATCTCCAGCAGCGCCACACCATGTGTCAACTTATGTGTCTGCCCAACTTCATAACCAAGGTTAAAAGGTCCTGAATATGCAAAACTTGTACCTCATTAGTTTCCTGTCAAACCTTTACTGTTAAGGCTGCCTCCCCCTGTTTCTCATATAGCGCTGTAGCATAAGGCCAGCTGGCGGTTTTCCACAGTTCTCCATGCCACTTTTTCAAACTTTTCATATTCCCATGTCTTTGTTTGTCTCTGTATCTCATACATTTTAGATGCTGAGATTCATTTTGTTAATATGAAAGCTTTTACCAGAGGAGGACTACATTCTTCATTCTGGATAGTGGATCGTAAGCACATTTACATCGGGAGCGGTAATATGGACTGGAGGTCGCTCTCCAAGGTAACAACTAATATCAGGATAGACCTCTTTAGGCAGGTGTCGGCAGGCCTGAAGGAGTGTTAGAGCTGAGAAAAATAAAAGATAGCCATAATATCTTATCTGCAAAAGAAAAAGAAAAAAACTTAGCACCTTGAAGGTGTAAATAAGCTCTGTTTGCACCTTCTTGTGCTGTTGTTACAGCTCCTAAAAAGATTGTTGTCAGATGCAGTCCTATTTACATTTATTAAGTTATTCATAATAGGGGAGGACCCAGAAAGCATTAGTGGCACATGCTGTATTCAATGATTACCTGCCTCTTTTATTTACATCAAGCATGGAGGTGGACCCAAATGTTTTCAACAAAGCACCAACAGGGTAGGAAGAAAGGTTGCTGTGTTGTTTCTTCAGGGTCACACATTAAAACAGAATAAACACAAAACAAAGCTCGGCTGTGTAGACCTTGCAAGAATATAATTAGAATAACTCTGAACTGGTAGATCTGTCGAGGAAGGGGGGGACCCCTGCCTTTCACCTGAAGAGAGCTGGACAGACTCCAGCAGATCCTGGTGACTATGAATATATGTAGGGGTAGATAATGGATGGATGAATAGATCAGTCTGATGTTCGCTTTTATTTATTCATTCAACTTTATATATATATATATATATATATATATATATATATATATATATATATATATATATATATATATAGACTGACAGAAGAAGACAAATAGTTTGTTTTCAGTGATAATTCAGATGATAAGCTGATGATCAAAATGGTGATTTTTTTTCCCCCACGCCAAACCTGGTTTTATTTTAATGAATGTTATGATTCAGTATTCTATGACTGCAAATCAAGCATGATTAAGTACAACCCAGATTACAAAAACATTAGGAGGCTGCGTAAAGTGCAAAATAAAAACAGAATGCATTGATTTGCAATTCTCATAAACCCATTTTTTTCCCAGTAGAACATAAACAATATTATCAGATGCTGAAGGTGTGACATTTTGCCATTTCATGAGAAATATTAGCTCATTTTGAACTTGATGGAAGCACCACATCTCAGAGGGGCAGGGGCAGCAAAAGGCTGGAAAAGTAATTGGCACAAATAACTAACGACTGAAGGAGCATTTGACAGCTAATAAGTTTAACTGTTAAATGGTCATTAACATGATATAAAAGGAACATTTTATAGAGGCAGAGTCTCTCAGATGTAAAGATGGGCAGATGTTCGCCAATCTGCAACAAACTACATCAAAGATTGTGGAACAATATCAGAAAAATGTTCCTCAACATAAAAATGTAAAGACTTTGACGATCCCACCATCCACAGTGTTTAATAGCCTCTAAAGATTCAGAGAATCAGGAAGAATCTCTACACAATCAACAAGGCCAAAGGTCAAAACTGATGCTCTTGGTCTTCCGGCCCTCAGGCAGCACTATATTAAAAACAGCCAGGATTCTCTTCTGGGAATCACTGCATGGACTCAGGAACACATCCAGAGATCAATGTCCGTGAACATTGTTCACCATACAATCCACAAATGCAGTTTACAGCGCACGCAACAAAGTAAACATATGTGAACATGGTCCAGAAATGCTGCTATCGTTATTGGTCTAAAGCTCATTAAAAATGGTCTGAGACAAAATGGAAAACTGTTGGTCAGATGACTCAAAACTTGAAACTCTATTTAGAAACCATTGACGCTGTGTCCTGTGGACTACAGAGGAGCGGGACCGTGCAACTTGTTATCAGCATTGAGCTCAAAAGTCTGCATCTCTGATGGTATGGGGTTACATTAGTGTCTACGGCATGGGGAGCGTACACATCTGGAAAGGCACCATCCATGCTGATGAATACATAGAGGTTTTAGAGCAGCAACTGGGATTTACAAATCATTGCATTCTGCTTTCCACATCTTTTTAACTGCATTCGTATTATACATTCCCAAACAAAAAAGTTTAATTACTGTACATTATTGTTTAACTGGGATAAGGGGGATGCTGAAATGCAATATTTTTAAACAGCTGTATTGGTAGTTCTGTAGTTCTAGATCTGAATATTACAACTGCAATATACAGTATCTAATATATGCAAAGTTTTGGCCATATTAAGTGGTAACAGATCCTCACAGAACATTGCTATTCACTATGACTATTTAACATAAATAACAGCCTTACTGCTTACCATAAAATCTGTCAGCCTCAGTCATCTCATGTCTTCTAAATGCAAAAAAACTTTTTTGCTGCATCATGCCTTCCTATGTGCTTCTTCCTAACATCCCACAGAGGAAAGAACTTGGGGTGTTGGTTTATAACTGCAGCTGTCTGGCCCTGGACCTCCACAGAGTCTTTTCATTTTATTGGCAGCTCCATGACAGGGACTACATCCCCTCCATCTGGTCGAAGAGAGTTACAGCCCTCTACGGGAAGCATGATGCTCTGGAGCTGCAGCTCAATGCTACCCCAGCCGCTGCTTACCTGTCTGTGAGGAACATATTGGTTGTGATTGCAATATTTTGTAAATGTTCATTTTTCATAAAATCAAGTTTTCTGTTAAAATCTGTGTATGATCTGTTGTGGATTATATGACATGTTAACATCAATATCTGGACAAACATGGAAAAATGGTTGGTTTTTCTCTTACTAGTATTTTATATTTTGTTGTTTTGTTTTTCTCTGCTTAACTGGATAAAATTTGAACAGACCTGAACTTGAGATGAATACCATTAATACAGCCAATTAAATATTTTCCTAATTTGGAATTTATTTTAGGCCCTGGATAGACTGGCGACCTGTCCAGGGTGTACCCCTGCCTTTCGCCTGATATGCGTCGGGATAGGCTCCGACAGACCCCCGTGACCCGGAAACGGATAAAGCGGGTATAGATAATGGATGGATGGATGGAATTTATTTTAATTGTAATTAAATGGTAGGCAGGGCTCAATCAGATCACTAAAGCTTACCAGCAGACTGGTTTGTTTTTTGGGGGGGTTTTGTTTTATTTTGTTTTGTTTTTTTAAGCATCATAGCCTTCTGTTTTTACATAAAATTTACATTTGCAGCAAATGTAACAGGCCTTCTGCTTTTCCATGATTTGCAAAAAACAAAGAAATATCCTTTCAACAAGTTTATATTCTTCTTTAGCTTTAGGTTTATAAACATTTCTTTATATATATATATATATATTCATTATGAACTAGATGCAGTCACACATGCACACATGAGGTGATTAATCAGGTCAACGTCAAGCAGAGAAGCTTCTGAAGTCTGACTATGTCAGCACTTCAGCCTAATTTGATGGTAATTAATCTTCTTACCTACCAAGTAACAAAACACTTCTCATTTTGGTTTGGGACATTTATCATCCTATAGGGACTGATGGACCCACGCTGTCACAGGCTGCTGGCAAACTGCTCTTATGCCCCACTGCCCGTATCAAACCTACCCTTTCATGACAAAATCACAGAAAAGCCGTTTTTCAACAGCTGTATAACTTCCTGACACTAAAAAACTGTTTTAATGTTTTCCAGTCAGGTTTCCGGCCACATCACCGCACTGAAGCAGCGCTAGTAACGGTCCTTAATGGCATCCGCTCCAATATGGATAGTGGCAATATTTCAGTCTTGGTCTTACAGTATCTCAGTTCTGCATTTGACACATTTCACCAGAACATCGTGATAGACCAGTTGAAGAACTGGGTGGGACTTTCTGGCACAGCACTTGCCTGGTTGGCATCCTATCTAAAAGACAGGGACTATTTTATGTCTTTAGATTAGAAATTGGAGTTAACAAAAATAACATGTGGAGTTCCTGAAGATTCCATTCTGGGGAACCTTCTGGTTCTGGAGTCAGACCTGAATTTTAACAGCCACATTAAGACAGTAGTGAAGTCAGCCTATTATCACATAAAGAACATATTGAGGATTAAAGGACTGATGTCTCACCAGGACTTAGAAATATCCACGCTTTTATCCTCAGTAGACTAGACTACTGTAACAATGTTCTCACGGGTCTCCCTAAAAAAAACTTTTTAGGTAAAGCACTTTGAATTGACTTGTACACAAAATGTGCTATACAAATAAACTAGCCTTGCCTTGCCTTTAAAAACAATGAGCATGTCTATATTTTTCAATGAGGCTGCATGTAAAATGAATCTGAATCCTGCAACTGTCTCCTTTGACAGTTTTCACATGTTTCCCGTCTTTATCAGTGCAAACATGTCTATGTGGTTTATCTTTTCTGTAGACCTCTCCTGAAATCTTCTGTCCCAAAGATCGCACCGGAGATGTCGATGCCATCTATCAAGTAATCCAGAATGCCAAAATTTTTATTTACATATCTGTGACAGACTACCTCCCTCTGGTTAAGAGGAGTTTCAGAGGAACTTCAGTCACACGGTGTGTTTCTGTTTGTGGTAGCATTTGTTTATGTTTAGATGTATGCCTGGAATGAAATTTAAACTACAAAAGTGGCAGACAAAGAATTCACCCAGCAGTGGCTGTGTCCATAGGTATTGGTCCCCAATCGATGAGGTGATCAGAGAAGCTGTGGTTCTGAGAGGAGTCAGAGTTCGCCTGCTCATAAGTTTCTGGAAGAAAACTCACCCCCTCACCTTTAACTTTGTGACCTCCCTCAAGTCTCTGTGCATGCAACTTCACAACTGTTCCCTTCAGGTGGTATGTGAATCACTAACGTTGCACTGGACATTTGCATCCTTCATACAACAGGTTTCAATGCAAGGTATGTCACATCTTCCCTATTTTTCAACAGAGGTTTTTCAGTCAGAAAGAGCAGAAAGATGACTTCCAACTTGGACTGAACCACAACAAGTACATGGTGACTGACAATGCCATCTATCTCGGTAGGCAAAGTAGATGTTGTATCTTGTATGGATTTTAATTCAGGTAAAGTAACAAAGAAAATGATTTTGAATTTGTTTTTCTGTTTTGGGTTGTTGGTTGTTGTTTTTTTTGCCCTTCATGTATATTCATGGTTAGTGCCTTAATTGGCAAAAACCTTTTTGCCAGTATATATGCATTTCATTCTTGCAGCAGTAGTTCATTTTGTGCGTAGGTGTATGTGAGAATGAAAGGACAAAAGCTCTCTTTCATATACTCAAATTACTGTGTATCTACTTATGTTTATACATGCTTTTATGAATTTGTTTATATGTGTGGCTGGATGTGCGCGCCTGATTGTGTGATCTACATGCATGAATGTTATTGTCTTGGTTGAGGGTGGAGGGGGAGGGACATGATGGGTAAACTTTGACAGACATAAAACTATCATAAATATTACCAATACCAGTAGTGATACATATAGGCGTGCACATACAGATGCAAGTACATATACTTAAAGAGTACATATACCCAAACATACCTATCCTTAGATACGTACTAATTTGTGCCAATATGTTTATAAATATACACTACTACTTCTACTCACTAATGTTAATACTAAAACATAAATAGGAAACATACATACACACCCATGTGAACATTCATACACTATATGGCCAAAAGTATTCCCTTAATATGACAAGCATATGAACTTAAGTGACATCCCATTCCTAATTCATAGGGTTTAATATGATGTCGGTCCACCCTTTGCAGCTATAACAGCTTCAACTCTTCTGGGAAGGCTGTCCACAAGGTTTAGGAGTGTGTTTATGGGAATGTTTGAGCGTCACACACTGATGTTGGACGTGAACACCAGTCTCCGCTCTAATTCATCCCAAAGGTGTTCTATCAGGTTGAGGTCATGACTCTGTGCAGGCCAGTCAAGTTCATCCACACCAGACTCTGTCATCCAGGTCTTTATGGACCTGCTTTGTGAACTGGTTTACAGTCATGTTGGGGGAGGAAGGGGCCAGCTCCAAACTGTCCCCACAAAGTTGGGAGGGTGGAATTGTCCAAAATGTCCCAGGATGCTGAAGCATTCAGAGTTCCTTTCACTGGAACTAAGGGGCCAAGACCAGCTCCTGAAAACAACCCCACACCATAATCTGCCGCTCCACCAAACTTTACACTTGGGACAATGCAGTCAGACAAGTACCGTTGTCCTGGCAACCGCCAAACCCAGACTCGTCCATCAGATTACCAGATGGAGAAGCATAATTTTTCACTCCAGAGAATGCATCTTTACTGCTCTAGAGTCCAGTAGCGGCGTGCTTTACACCACTGCATCTGACGCTTTGTATTGTACTTGGTGATGTTAAGCTTGGATGCAGCTGCTCGGCCATGGAAACCCATTTCATGAAGCTCTCTGCACACTGTTCTGAACTTCCATGCTCTTATAATACAGTTGACTGTAGAATATTTAGGAGCGAGGAAATTTCACGACTGGATTTGTTTCACAGGTGGCATCCTACCACAGTTCCACGCTGGAATTCACCGAGCTCCTGAGAGCGACCCCTTCTTTCACAAATAGTTGTAAAAACAGTCTGCATGTCGAGGTGCTTGATTTTATACACCTGGAAGTGATTGGAAAACCTGATTCAGATTATTTAGATGGGTGAGCAAATACTTTTGGCAATATAGTGTGCAGACATCCATACACTTACACATACGTGCACACTAACCTACATGCAGTTTTTACTGATTGGTTATTAATTGGTTTCAAATAATTATCAGTTGGCTATAACGCCCCAGCTGTCCCCAACAAACAAATGTTTGTCATGATAGTATCGCTCTAATTTTTCCATCTATACCAATCTGTACAAAAATGCATGTCTATACATTTATTTTATGTGGTTTATATCCAAACATACATACATTTTTGTGATAATGACACTAACAAAAACAGTTGTAGTCACCATCACCACTACACCATCCAACTTTATCATCTCGGGTTGCCTCAGATCCCCTGACAGGGGACACAGTGCCAGCTGAAAGCCCCAGTGGGCAGAAACCAGGAGGCACCTGCAGCCCCGGGCCACGCCCACACAGGCCCAACCCACAGCAACAGAATTCCCTGGGAAGAACCAAGATCAGGGCTGCGAGGGACTTTTATCGATGACATTGTAGTGAAGCACATTCATATAATCTCAGCTTAACAGCTGTTTTAAACACAGCAAATAAAGAATGAGCAAACATTTTGTACTTTGCCATTTTTGATAAATAAACTGGCTAGCCAGAGAAAACTTGACCTTAATTAGGTATGTCAGATTCAGGGTGGCAAAAGGTGTTGCACCAAGGTGATGGATTAAGAAAAACAATTTGGTTTTGAATCATTAGTGCATGTCTTTATTTTTGTTTTTTAATGTTTTGGAGAATTATATAATGAAACAATAGACAGATAGAAATTGTCATATTGGGTCTTAATGGAAGGACCTAGCAGGTATTAAGCTTCTTGTTTTCAGCCAGAAGGTCAGCAAGTGTTTTCCTTTAATTATTTCAACTGTATCACACTGCCAGAATGTACAGAATAAATCCTTCACATATCAAGACAAAAGGTAAAGAAACATAACATGCACTAATATTAGTGCCTTTTCAACCTCATCTAGGTCTAGGAAAGTATTTAATAATGTATTTGTCATTTACACACTCACACAAACAATCTCTTTAGACAACAGTTCTATGATATATCCACTCTACACACAGGAGCGCTTTCATTTTTACAATCATGCTCTGATGAGCATTGGGCCCAGCCAGTTTGCGTTTTCTTGAAGTTGTTGTAAGGACTGTACCTAAGGTTTGATATTCTTTTTACAGGGAACCATGACTGGGTTGGAAGTGACTTTGCAATTAACGCAGGAGTTGGGCTGGTTGTCAAGATGAAAGGTAGTCCAAAAGATGAAGGAGAAACAGTCCTGGAACACATTAAAGCTGCATTTGAGAGAGACTGGAACTCCCGTTATGCAAAAAGCCTACAAGGAAGCAAAGATCAGCAGGGAAAATACAGACACTTGAAATGGCCAAAGGATCAAAGAGAAACCAAGAAGGAAAACTACTGGAACAACCCATAAGCCCAGAATGTCTTAATATCTCTAAAAGCCTTATATGCCTGAGTACTGTAGATTATACAAACACGTACACAAATACTTATTGAGACCAACATTATTGATTTTGCAACCTTATTTTGACATATTCAGCTTTAGCAATGCGTGCAGTCAAGCCCAAGTGCTGTTTTAACTCAGCAGCAACTTACAGTAAAAGCACCTTAATCAACGTCAACTGTTATAGGCATGCACCACTGCATGAATAGTAAAACGCGATATTTAGTTAAAAACTATATACATTTACTATTCAAAGTAACAAACTGAACTACACATCACCATTATAAAATGGTGATGGAACAAAAGAATCTGGGCTGTATGTAAGTCCTTATTTAAATACCATGAAACCCATTACAGTTTAGTTGAAAATGGCATTGTATTACTTTTGTTTTTATTTGTGTTCAGTATGCTTTTTTTTTATGCTTCTTGATTTACATCAGATTTAGGCTTTTTATACCACAATACTGTATATTGCCCTTTTTTTGTTATTCTGCCCACTATTGCAATGACACACATATGCAGTAGTTTTGACAAAACATCTTTACAAAAAATCTTTAATCAATCCTTATAAAATGAACATTCTATTCTACTTGGTGCTGTTTTTATTTCTGCATGCTGGGATGTGAAGGATTGCCAACATATACACACAAATTCCAAGAAAACAATGTAAGACAGTACATTACAGACTATTGTATCTATCTATCTATCTATCTATCTATCTATCTATCTATCTATCTATCTATCTATCTATCTATCTTAATTATGATACAGTAAAATAACACAGCATCTGTTTGCATTGTATGAGTTAAATAAATAAGGGGCTCCACAAATGTGAATTGTAATTAGTGTATTGATTTTGTTGTTGATATTTATGTAGAAGTGAGCCAATACAGAGTTTCAGCTTTGATTTGATGTTTTAGTTTCCATCTATATTATGGCTATCATTTCACACACAACTGTTTTTGGCCACATGGTGGCAGAAAACTCTCATAGCAAATAACCTATCTAAGAACCTGAGGAAACTGTAGGCCCATTAGCAAACTGTGGACCACAACTCACACAGAGAAAATCCTTAAAGTGCAAGTGTATTCTTTGCCTTCCAGTGTTCCTATTTGAACATGAAAACACTGTATTGATTCTAATCTGAAGTCTGTGATAGATTGGTGATCTGTTGAGGTACGCTATATTGTCAAAAGTATTTGCTCACCCATCCAAATAATCAGAATCAGGTGTTCCAATCACCTTCATGGCCAAAGGTGTATAAAATCAAGCAGCTAGACATGCAGAGTGTTTTTACAACTATTCTTGAAAATTGAATGAATTGAATTTTTTTTTTTTTTTTTGTTCCTTTTCATTGTGGACATCGTGCACACGCTGTATGTACGATGCACACCGAAATTAGTCTCTGCTTTTAACCCATCAACTAGTTTCACTAGTGAGCAGTGGGGCTGCTAGCAGGGCAGCGCCCCGGGGAGCAATTGGGAGTTAAGGGCCTTGCTCAGGGGCCCCCAGTGATTTACCATTGTGGGCAGCCGTGGGCTGAGAGCTTCATGGGATGGGTTTCCATGGCCGAGCAGCTGCATCCAAGCCAGACATCACCAAGTGCAATGCAAAGCATCGGATGCAGTGGTGTAAAGCACGCCGCCACTGGACTCTAGAGCAGTGGAGACGCGTTCTCTGAAGTGACGAAACGTGCTTTTCCAGTTCAACAGTACTTGTCTGACTGCATTGTGCCCCTTAGTTCCAGTGAAAGCAACTCTGAATTCAACATACCAAGACATTTTGGACAATTCCATCCTCCCAACTTTGTGGGAACAGTTTGGAGCTGGTCCCTTCCTCTCCCAACATGACTGTGCATCAGTGCACAAAGCAGGTCCATCTCTTCCCAGAAGAGTTGAAGCTGTTATAGCTGTAAAGGGTGGACCAACGTCATGTTGAAGCCTATGGATTAGGAATGGGATGTCACTTTTGTTCATATGTGAGTCAAGGCAGGTGAGCTAATATTTTTGGTCTCATAGGATATGTCGTCAGATGGCAGATGGGATTTCTTCAGCCTCAGCGAAGCTTCTCGCCTTTGGTGACAATATAGGTTTTGAAAGGCATTTCTTTCCCTTTTGTAAAGTACTCGCATCCTTCAGATTAAAATGTGCTGTATGGTTTTCTTAACTATATCTATGAATAGGCAAACTGGCAAAAAAGAGAGATAAAATTACTAAATTGGCACAAATCCATCACCACAAAAAATAACACATTGACAAAACCCAGGAAAGACGTATGAGCGGTCTGCAGCCAGGGTTTTCACTGCTGTGTGTGCCTGTGCGTCCAGTGAGCATGGATGATGGTTTAGTGACACCAATGAGCTGAGACACTGAGATACAGAAAGCTTTTACGAGAGCTTTTGGCGTTTTGACGAATGCGAACTAGTGCAAACCTTTTTAGTTTTGTAATCAACAGCCCATGTACTTCACATCTTCACATCATCCCCCTCCCCATTTCTCGTCTCCGCTTGTTAGAGGGTGACAGCTGTCTTGACAGGCAGCCTGCTGTCTTTACAAACTCAAAATCAAAGCTCAGCAGTGTGTAGTTTAGAGGGCTATAAGGTTGCCCACTTCCCTCTTGGGATTATCAGTACAAGTATGTAATTCAATTCAATTCAATTCAAGTTTATTTATAAAGCACTATTTAAAAAAAACCTCAGTTTAGCCAAAGTGCTGTACAGCATAAGAACAGGAAAATTCCAGACTGACCAATAAACAAAAAAAAAATATCCATACTAGTGCAGATTTAAAATAAAACATAAAACAGTACAATAAAAGTAATACATATAATTAAAAACAATTAAAACAAAGGTAATAAACTACAATCATACAAGTACTCATACACAAGAAACCAAGATGTCATGCTCAGGATGGTGGGAACGCCAGTGCATAGAGGTGTGTTTTTAACAGGGTTTTAAAACGTTCAGTGGTCTCAGCAGATCTGATATTAAAAGGTAGTCTGTTCCATAATTTGGGGGCAGTGAAGGAAAAGGATCGATCCCCTCTGCTTTTAAGTTTAGATCGAGGAATAGTTAAAAGTAACTGATTGGTGGACCTCAGAGCTCTGACCGGAACATGGAGGTTTAAAAGCTCAGATAAATAAGACGGTGCCGTACCGTTTAAACTCTTAAAAACCAGTAATAAAATCTTAAAATGGATCCTGTACTGGACTGGAAGCCAGTGCAGGGTGGCCAGGACAGGAGTGATATGATCACGACGTTTCTTGTTAGTCAGCAGACGAGCTGCTGCATTCTGAACCGTCTGCAGGCGGCGGAGCAACAGCTGGTCAATCCCAGAGTAGAGGGAATTACAGTAATCTAGCCGGCAGGTGATAAAAGAATGAATAGCTCTCTCCAGGTCTTTCAAAGGAAGGTATGGTTTTACCTTACTTAAAAGCCGTAGATGGAAAAAGCTAGCTTTGACCACTGAACTGATCTGTTTGTCAAACTTAAAACCAGAATCAAAAATCACACCAAGATTCCTTACAGATTGTTTACAGTACACAGATAAGGGACCAATCACACTGTCATGCCCATCTAAAATGTTTGGCTGACCGAAGACTATTATTTCTGTTTTGTTTTTGTTTAGATTGAGAAAGTTACTCTGCAACCAAGACTGGACTTCCTCGAGACAGATGAGGAGAGGTTCAATTGACTTTTTGCACTTAGACTCTATGGGCAGGTAAATTTGTAGGTCATCGGCAAAACAGTGGAAAGCAATTTTGTGTTTCCGAAAAATGGAGCCCAAGGGAAGCATATACAAAGAAAAAAGAATTGGACCCAATATGGAACCTTGAGGCACCCCACAATTAAGAGGGGAAACCCCTGTAATTGAAGTGGCATGCACATTAGTCATTTAAAAAGAATGTTTGTTTGTTTGTTGTTGTTTCTGCTGCTCTTGTCAAGATACTATGCTGGTAAGCTGCCCTAATTTCAACACTTTCCAGCCATGGCAGGGTTGGTTCTAGTTTTTAGCTGCCTGGTTGTGCTGTTTTATCATTAGGCTACACAATATGTTTGGTTTGGTTTAACTCTTGTGTTGAGAGGGAAAGAGTTTTCCTATCAAATGTTTATATAAAGGTTTAGGATTCTTTACCTATTAATGAGGAGCAACACATTTATAATGAGTCCAGGCTGAGATGAGTTAAATCTTTTCATGTAGCTATTCAACATTGTTCAGTTTACAGACAATCAATGCAAATTAATTTTAAAAAACACACTTTACAACTTTTTTTAAACAGAAGGCATTGCCATGGTCCTCTATTTATTGAAAATTTTCAAATATTTGTTTACGTCTTTGGCTAAGTTATTATTAGGTAGTTTGTTTGTTTTCTTTTTGTTTTTGTTTTTTGTTTTTTTGGGAAGGGGGGGTCCACCCCCTTCATAAAGAGGCTGGTGATGTTGGGGAGGGGTTGCAGCGCCGTTGTCATGGGAACAGATTAAAGGCAACGTGCTTCTTTTATGTTGCTCTATCAGAGACACTGCTGCAGGAGCAATATGTGAGAAATATTTGTCCAAAGACCGAACATTTCATTATTTTTTGTTTTGTTTTGCTTTGTTTTTAGACTGGGTTCACTATTCTATAAAATCGTTAACTGTTTTGCGTGACGAGCAGGACTGCTGGGAGGAGGCGGAGGAGGAGGAGGAGGAGAAAGAAGAAGAGTAGGAAGAGGAGGAGGACCGGTTGGGGGGATTGACAGCAAATGCCTTTGCAGCAAAAGGACCAGGGAGGGTGTGTGTGTGTATTTTGTGTGTGTGTTATTGCGGGACCAAATGCGGATATTTTTAAACATTTACTTGGCTTTAATTGTCGCATCTCAGGAGTTTTTGAGTGAAAACGCCAACAATCTCAACCTTATCATCCGAAGAAAACCTGAACTTGTCCAAATGAAACAGCCGGGACGACCTGAATGGTGCATTTCTGCCGGACTGGGTCACTTCCGAAAGAAAATACGTTTTGTGGTTATGAGTCTTTAGTTGAGATAAACAGCTTGGATGTCCTTCTGAGATTAAAAACACACAACCTGGGTAACGATGGAAAGCGCAGTTTTCCTCCCCTCTTTGCATCAGTTCATGCTGAGTCCCCTGGTCACTTGGGTAAGTCACTTAGAAATGTGAAGACTCTTGTCTCAGACTGATAAATCAAATCCTGCTCCTCCGTTGTTGTAGGTAAGGACATTTGTGCCAAGTGATGCGGGAGCACGCTTGGACTTTCCAGAACTGCTGGATGGAGTCTTCTTAAACGAGATAATGACCCAAATGTAAGTGGCTTTTTTGTCAGTTTGGTTCTTACAGACTATTGCTGTCTCCAGCTGCATACTGGCCTTTGTAGTCTGTGTTTTCAAGCCATGATAAACTGAATTTAAAATGGCTGTGTGCAATAAATGTCAGTGGTTGTATCGAGGTGAATTATCATTATCGAAATTTACACGAAGATTTTTTCATTCCTTATTTTAAGAGTTATTTTCACTTTTTGTGGTATTTTTATTGTAGCAGCTACTAATACAGTTAAGAAGCTTCTCCTCACATCCTTATGCACCAACAGTGCCGGCATTGTCACCCTACAGTAAATAAAGGGGATCTTTGTAGTCAGCAGCAGACTTTTAATGTAACTTCCTCATTACCTACAGGTTTCTCAGGGAATCTTAAAAATATCATTGAGCATGCAGTCCCAGACAGACAAAGTGCCCGGACCTGCAAAAGCACGAGGGACATTATACATACTGTCAAGATGCTACTTAACAGATTATGATTGCTTGCCTTATGTTCCCCTTATCCATGTAAAACTGCTCATGTTATAGACTTCAGTTCAGGAGAAAGGAGACAGTACCATAATTATCAGACGCCTGTCAACTTAATGTAGCTAAGAAAAGAAGAAAAACTGATGATCCATCAGTAGTGGTGTTAATAATGCTGTCTCGCCACCCCAAGTGGAAACTGTTTGTTCATCCCACTCATTCCCCTCATAGTCACTATGTCCAGATCTAAATGCTAGACAATGCTGGACTGAAGGGAGGGGAGAGGCGGGATAATCTCCTGGATTGTTGACCCTCTAGGATTAGGGCCTGGTGTTTTGTGCCAGTGGGACACAGATGGAAGAAGGGCTGTAAACAGGACAAATAGCATGTAGAGAGAGGGGCTGACTAGTAATGCACATGTCAGCTCAGTGACATATATTTATGTGTCTTATCAATTATTTGTGTTTGTTGAAATCTAAGTGTATAAAATGTGTCTGTACTGCTTTTTCCAGCAGGCCATAAGCAACGAGGTAAAGTGTGTCATCTGTGTGACGGCACTATGCTCAGGGAGTGGTAACTTGTATGCTGTTGATACTAACAGCCTACAATTTTGCAGCTACAGTATTGCTTTGTGATAAAAAGAGAATAGTACCCCCATCTGGCTCAGAAACACTCCAGTTTGAGGGCTAAGAGGAATGATGTCACACAGGCCAAAGTTAGAAATGAATAGGAACTTTATACATGATTTCACAGCAATCATTGTGTCAAAACTTTGTCTGTGAATGTTTGCAGCTTTCAATCATTCAGATCCAGTGACAAGTATTATACAGCTTGGAAATAGCAGCAACATTAGTAATTCTGCTGTCTCTCTTTTCAGATATCCTTCACCGGCACATCAACATGCTAACAAAGTCTGCAGGGATCCAAGTCAGAGGATCCAGAACCTAAACTGTCTTGTTCAACAAATCAAGACATATTATCTGGCGAGTCTTTGGATATCTCCTCTTCTGCTCTTTTCAGTTATAAGATATGTTATACAAACATCAAAGCTGCATGCTTAAAGTATTCAAGCTCTTTCTAAATCGGATTATGTTATATTTTGGATTCTTTTCCAACTTTGCATACACACACACACACACACACATGCACACACACACACTCGTTGAGGTAACTTGCATCCCAACAGATTAACTAGTTCTTCTTAAGATGTGTGGCCTAAATATCAGCCATGTGAACATCTGTGTAATCAGCACAGGAGTGAGGTTAGAGCACAGCACTAAGAGCCACAGACAGTCAGAGCTTTGCA
The DNA here is from genome assembly GCA_014839995.1 of Xenentodon cancila. Taxonomy (NCBI): domain Eukaryota; kingdom Metazoa; phylum Chordata; class Actinopteri; order Beloniformes; family Belonidae; genus Xenentodon; species Xenentodon cancila. Next base: position 23,741,838 of record CM026198.1, on the reverse strand, counting down.
GAGATGCACATACAATCAGAGTAGATGCATAAGCAGATAGCAGTGATTCTGAAATCGTTGTATTATTTTTATATGTGTATGTATATATATATGTGTGTGTGTGTGTGTGTGTGTGTGTGTGTGTGTGTGTGTGTGTGTGTGTGTGTGTGTGTGTGTGTGTGTGTGTGTGTGTGTGTGTGTGTGTGTGTGTGTGTGTGTGTAGTCCATTTAGGGGTCATTTTTATTTTCATTGATCAATTGCTACATACTTGTTCAGAAGCAGCTTTGTCAAAAAAGCTAATTCTAACAGTTGCTGTTGCAATCTTAAAAAACGAATAGACCAGTTGTCTGTATTTGGTGGCAGGGTTCTGCGTCTAACAGGAAACACCTAAGGGAGGCAGAGCAGTAGCAAAAAGCCTTCAGAGCACAGGAACGCGACCTTCTTAATGACAGATATATTGATTGAGTCAAACACAGTCCTGAAACGAGGAGCTGGAGTAGAATAAGTTTGTAAAGTAGAGGAGGCAGAGGAGGCAACAAACGTAGGCATGCTATCACGGTTTAAACAGAACGCCCTGTAAGAGGCTGACTAATTGGATGCGTTGAATGAAAACAGCCGAGCAGTCTCCTGATGAATTCAGCCGAGCCCCAGTAGGCTCATGTGAACATGCTGAATGAGACTGCGGTATCATTCTAACTTTTTGCAGAAATAATGTTTAATGTAACTGCTGCATTAGATTAGCATGTGAGCTTGGGAACATTTCGCTTCCCAAAGGGCAGCTGATGCTGGTGGGATCACATGCCAGTAATTGAAGAGGGACTTCAGTACTAGTAGAGGTTCATTCTGTTTGGGTGACAGTGGAAAGTCAGAGCATTGTCCTCTAAGGAAAAAAAAAATCAATTTATCCGGCAATGTTAGAGATGTTTCTCTGAAGTCAAAAGGTTGACAATATTATGGGCTTTATTTTCTGGGGATCATGAATGTCTGCACATGATTTCTTAGCAATCAACTCATTAGATATTTACCAGGACTGGTCTGTTAAACCTACACTTCAGTATGGCTCAAAGGCATGAAATATTGAGTCTCTCGATCTACCAATATATCAACAATAACTTTACCAACAAGGCAATAACTAATAATGTGATAATTACTAATAATATTATTAGTTATTAATGTTTATTATATTAAAATCATTAATAACCAAATAATCATTGTTATTGCTTATCCAAAAGTTGTCCATCCATCCATTATCTACACCCGCTTAATCCGTCTCCGGGTCACGGGGGTCTGTCGGAGCCTATCCCGACGCATCGTAGGCGAAACCCAGGGGTCCACCTGGACACATAGAAAGACAGACAAACATGCACACTCACATTCACACCTACGGGCACTTTTAGTATGCTCAGTTAACCTACCCTGCATGTTTTTGGACTGTGGGAGGAAGCCGGAGTACCCGGAGGGAACCCACGCAAGCACGGGGAGAACATGCAAACTCCACACAGAAAGACCCACCGGGTTCTTGCTGTGAGGCAACAGTGCTAACCACTAAGCCACCGTGTTGCCCTTCCATAAGTTGTAATTTATCATATTAATAATTCATTTTTGTATTAATTATCCATAATTTGCCCTAAATAAATAATTTAAAACAAATTGTTATTATTTCTTACTCATGATTAATAATAACAAATTAGGTGATAATAGATGGAATTAGGAGGTTTTGATAGCAGCTGGACATACCCTAAAGGATCAGAGAGGGGTGTAAGGCAAGGCAAGGCAAGGCAAGGCAAGGCAAGGCAAGGCAAGGCAAGGCAAGGCAAGGCAAGGCAAGGCAAGGCAAGGCAAGGCAAGGCAAGTTTATTTGTAGAGAACAATTCATACACAAGTAATTTCAAAGTGCTTTACAGCTACATAAAATCACAAGAAGGCAAATAAAATCCTTCTATAAAACTTTAAAAAATCCAATAATTAATTAATTTAATTGAAAATGAAGAGTGGATTTAAAATGCTTTCAGTTGTCACGTGCACAGCTAAACAGTTTTCAGCCTGGATTTGAACATTGTCAGAGTTGACCTCTTCTGGAAGACTGTTCCAGATTTTAGGAGCGTAAAACTGAAACACAGCTTCACCTTGTTTAGTCCTGACTCTGGGGACCAGCAGGAGACCAGCAGGAGACCAGCAGGGTAACCAGAAATCTGTGACTGTAGCTGATAGATGGACTCTTGTGCATCAACGGTTAAACAAATAGCTATAGTCACTGGAACACTACTTGCGTTTCATTATGGGAAGCTTGGGATAATCTATTTTACTCTCCAGCATTTACACATGCAGTGCACATATTCGCGGTTCCAAGCTACTTATAGCATGAAACAAAGCCGCACCAAACAGTTTTAGAGGATTTCAGAACAGCACCATGGAAACTGGCTCCATCATCAACCCATTCAGAGCACTCACCCATTTTTGGCTTCAGTTCTGTTCGTGTGCTTTGCAAGGTGCTATGTTCTATACATACATAGCCATTCGAGCACTTCAGTTAGACGTCAAGAGAACTTATTCTGTCCTTGTTTAACCATCCATATATTATCTTTACCCGCTTATTCCCATTCAGGGGCGTAGGGTTACTTTACTTTAACCAAAATGTACTTATTTTGTTTTTTACAACCCTCTTTTCTCCAGGATAATCTGAGACAATTAATCATGATTCCTTTGCCAGACGTGCTGCTGCTTGGCAAGAATCCTTACTGTGGTATGTTCTTTTAACACAACTCTCAGTGTTCCTCATCTTCTTTCTGTTGGATCGTCTTTATAATGCTCAAGCAAGTTGTCTTTGCATAAATATTAGGACATGTGTAAAACAGCATTGGTGTTGTTAAAATACTGTATAATGGGCAAAGAACAGCCGAACAACTAAAGTACCTTTTTTGGTATTGATTTGGAAAAGTAGCGACAATGCAGAACATGTATTCCATGTTTAAATTAGTCAGTAATGTGCTTGCATTTTGTTCGATAAAGCAGTATCTTTTCTGATACCATTACAATTCAATTGAAAACTCTCAGTCTGATAATTTCACTGGATGCGATGGAAAGGCCCTGGCAAGTGGTGACCCTAATTCAGAGCACCGTTCAGTTGCGCTCCATGTCAGCAGTCCTCCATACTTTCATCTGAGTGGACCAAAATCACATAATGACCTTTTTTCTACCCCCTGTAGAACAAAGTCTGGATGAAATGAAGAAACTTTTGCTGTTATTGTTGGGATGTGCAGTCCAGGTAATGATCGACATTCAGTGTCAATGCAGTATCACTCACCGTATATGTTCATTGTACTTGGTTATATGTATCTTTATTTTGCATGTTTGCAGTGTGAGAAAAAAGAGGAGTACATTGAGAGGATACAGACGCTTGATTTTGACACAAAAGCTGCAATAGCTGTACACATTCAAGAGGTATCTGATTATCAGACGTATATAATGTGATTTGCAAGTCACAGCGTATTTATGTAAAACATTGCTTGCATGCACAGGTTGGTTCATAGTGATTCATTTCCCACAACTCAGACTCTTCCTTCCCATGTTTAAAAGTTGACCCACAGTCCAGAGAATGTGCTGGATCTGCAGCAGTTGGAGTCCACTGACATGCACCCAGAGGAAATGGAGGCAGCGGTGAGGAGCATGGCCACACACCTTCGACACTTGCTGGACCAGAGGGTTACCCTTTTTGAGGTGCATTAATAAGTAGAAAATTCTTGTGAATTATTCAGCTCATTGTAAAACAGTTCTTAAAATAAAAAATTTGCACAGGGCACAGATATTAAATAAAACAAGCTGACAATGAATTATATGTGTCCCCTAACCCCACTCATTCCTGTCTCTTCCACTCTGAAGACTATAGCAGAGCTAATGCAAGAGAAGGATGGAGCTGATAGTTTGTGCAGTAGCCCCTCTACTCCACCGGCCACCCAGCAGCACCAGGCGGGTTCCCAGCAGCACATGGTGGTGGAGCTTGCAGACTCCAAGGCAAAGATTAGACGACTTAGACAAGAAATGTAAGTACTTCAAAGATGGAGATTAGATTTAGTTTGACAGACATAACATCCACTTACTAGACCTACTTCCATTTCAAGGTAATGTAGAGACTAGAGTCTATCCTAACTGTCAGAACGAAATGATTTTATTTTAAGAATGCAGTTTTTACAGTTTTACTTGTAGTGAGAAAAAAAAAACATCCCACTGCCTAATATTCTCACTCACTTAATTGGATAGATTTATTTATTTATTTTTAATGAAGTTTCAGCCACAAAGTCAGCTGAAATGTAAAAAAACCTGTTCAATCAAGGTGAATATATCCCAAGAAATGGAAAGGAACTGCAGTTATATTATTTTTATATGTGCATAATTGCCTTAAGTAAAAATAGGATATGTAATTTTTAAGTACCCAAAACAAATTGAAACAAATTGCTCAGTTCACCATATATTTCATTAAAATGCATACAAAACATCATGCAATTATCTCTGAACAGCTTTTTCTGAAACATGCCATTAATGTCTGCACTGGCAGAGGCGGGCGTTATCATAGCTGGGCTTACTGGAAATGTTCACGTGGATATACAGACTTTGACCAAACTGTGATACAGGGAGCATCTTCACACCAGATTTTCAGAAAGGAAATGCTTTCACTTTCAGTGAATTTGTTGTATCTCCCAACTGATCTTCCAGTTTTGAGATGTTAAATTTTGAAGTTTTTCTTCGTGCTTGTTAACGGTTAAGGGATGGCTCTTCTCCGGGGCTGTGAATGGAGACTGAATGACAGGCAGTACAAGAGATAGGACCGGATAAGTGATGCCCTGCGGAATTTGGCCCACATTGCTGCCCGCTTGGCAGGTTGCAGGGCTATGCACTATCGCTGACCCACATTTGCTCTGCATTTGAGCAGATAACACACCCACACACACACACACACACACACACACACACACGCACACACACACAGAGGCACAGACTATCTCTGATCCAATCAAAGGCTCATTTCCATCTTTGCTGTTAGTCCTGCACATTATATTTAAAATTGATTATCACTATAATATCAACACTCTTTTATATTTCTAAGTCTCAATCATTCACCCTCTGAATGTCAAAGTTTATGGCATAACAGTTGAACGTTCTCCATTTATCTAATTAACATATGTTTTGGTGATGTTTACTTAAATCTCATCCAGTACTGCAGAAAATATTTTAAGTGAGCATGAAGACGTCCAAAATGGTCAAGAGACTGCATTCCTATGAAGTCAGGTCATTGCCTGCTGAGCACTGTTTTAAATAAAACCCAATTGATGTTGTACAGAAAATAGATCCAGACATTTTCAGTGTCTAAATAGGCTTTTCATTTTCTGATTTCTATGTTAACAACAAAACAGAGACATTTGCTCCAAATACTGAAGTACCATTTTTATTTATAGATCGCTTTTTATATCATCATTGCAATTTTCAACAACATCACATGTCCCGTGTTTTCCTAACATCGTGCAGCTCTGTTTGCACTCCATCCAGTCGTCTTTTGCTTCCAACCCCTCTCCTGTTGGGATTCTCACACTCTTGGCTCTAAGCAAATGCAGTACTTTGCACTTTGTACTTTTTAATGGCCTAAACTTAGGCTGTTATTTATGTAATTTTTTTTTTTTTTAATGCAGTCGGACATCTGTTTTTTTCACCTGTTTGTGGATAAAAAGATAGCGTTGGGTTAGATTAGCCCTTTGGTTGAAACATTAGGTCAGAATCAGTTATGTGTTTGTTTATGTCCTGCATATTTGTGGTAATAGCAGTAAAGAGGGCCTCGTTTAAAACTTTCTCTTAACCCAAACCTGCCCAACTGACTGCATATTTGCACTGCTCATGTGACGACAGAGAGGAGAAGAGTGAACAGATAGTCGACTGCAGACATGAGATGGAGAACATGGAAGCAGAGCTGAAGAGGATCCAGCAGGAGGTAAGACATCTGCTTCTCGTGATGCTGACAACCTCCTCCATAATGCCTACTCTGTTTTACTCAGAAGGAGACCCCAGTTCACAAAACAAATTAGTGCACTATTAGATAATGATTTTAATTTCATTAAGAAAATGTTTACTGTTTCCACAAATCAGGTGTAAAGTAGGATCCTTTTCTCACCAACTTCTACACAACTTATTTTTGCCAAACCAGCTCCACAATGGGTTCATTTTTGACTCTGGAACTAAAATCTGTCCCTCCATAACATCACTTATTGTACTGATTTGTGATGTGCAGTTTGTGTCTGCTGTTGCGGCTTTGTCTGTTTTGAATTAGAAGTGATCGTATTTGGACAAGCAGGTGGAGCTCAATCCTTGACACCTGGCAGGACAAAATATATATATCTTCATCCATCTTCATCTATCCATTTGAATGTGCAATTATTTTCAGAAAGACCAGCAAACTCATCAGAATAAAGCACTGGCAAGTGCCTAGAGACAACTTGTATTGTAATAGACGTTATATGAGTAAAACTGAATCGATTCTTCAGGAGTCAGCTTCTTGTGGTTGTCAGTGGTACTGTATATTGACACACTTGTATAGTTGTATAGTAAAATGTCAAGAATTGATTTGTTCATCTTTTTACAGTTTATAATAAGGTTATATTGAAGATTTTCATAGGAGCCAGAGCAACATAAAAGTGTATTTATACATTAGTGTTGACATACCATTGCGGGAAAAAAAGTTTTTCGCCTTTATTTTTCTCTCTTTTGCTTACAAACTAAGACAATTATCTGTTTATTCAATTCAGTTAAATGCAATTCAAATTTCCCTTCAATTCAACTGAAACAACAATTTTAAGGTTGCAAAGGCACATTAACTTTAAGGCGTTTACATAAATGACACCTTTGTATGAACCCTCACCAGAACTCCCAGCTGCTTATAGATGCTCGTGCAGCCCGCACCTACCGGGATGAGCTGGACGCCCTGAGAGAGAGAGCTATCAAGGCAGACAAGCTGGAGAGTGAAGTTGGACGCTACAGGGAGCAACTGCACAAGATGGAGTTTTACAAGACCAAAGTTGAGGTTGGAGTTATAAAAGTAGCTCAGCATTTATTCTCAGTTTTGTTACTGTCATGCAAAAGCCACACACTGGTTCATGTGTGACAGTAACATTTATGATGGGATATATAAATACTGTCAGTGGAAAATTAAGTTCAATAACTTTCTTTTTTTTTTTTTGGAGAGACGAAGAGTAAAACTTTGCGATGAAATCCCATTATTGATTACTGTGGTCCTAGGAGAGGTGTACAGTGTTTTAATCCAGTGACTGAATAACTGAATAACTGATTAGTTGAGCGATGTGGATCAAGATGAATAGCCTGCAAGTGCTATCTGATATATTCCTATTTTTAATAAAGCTGGTTTGATCTGGATGGATCCCTCTTGGGTTTTAGAATAACTGTCATAACTGTGGTATGCATTTCTGGAGGTATTGTTAGATAACTTTCAGCATTTTGGATAGATTGTTTTAATCTTTTTTGATTGCTAGGAGCTAAAGGAAGATAATAGGGTCCTGCAAGAGACCAAAGAGGTGCTGGAAGATCAGCTGGAAGGTTGGAGGGCACGCACAGATAAGATCCACCAGCTGGAGAAGCACAGTCTGCTGCTGAAGGCCCAGTTGCATGACGTGGAGCAGGTCAGTTGTTCTGCCAAGGCAAGAGTCAAGATTATATGTGTGGAATCACAGCAATTTGTCTGTTCGAAAGAAGACAAGTCCTCTTCAAGTTTTAATGGCTTTCAGCAGGCAGACAAATTCTGTTCTTGCACTGTTAATGTTCTTTACTTTCTTACTTCAGGACAGAGAGGCAGATAGGAGGCGCGTCGAGGAGTTGCAGGAGGAGAACCTGGCCTTGTCGTTGGCACAGAGGCGGAGCATGGAGGAATCCCAGCATCTTGGCTGGGAGCTGGAACAGCTTTCCAAGACCACAGAAAACTCACAAGGTAAAAGCTGATGTTAGGAAGAGGTCATGGGAGGCATTAGTGAGTGACAGGGGGAGGTAAAGGATGATAAAGGAAAGGTAAATACAGAATGTCTAAAAGTATGTATCTAAAGCAAATAGCGCATGTGTCTTCTTTATTAACATTACATTAACACCTATTCACACCCATATTAATGCATTGCTTTTTTTATTTTTGTTATTTCATTTCACTTTACTGAAACAAAATGTTTTTAACATAATGGCTTCAAATTAAAACTAAACATTTAAACTTCTTTTTTTCAACTGTTTATTTTGTGCTATTAAACCTCATCTATTTCATTAAATTCAAGACAGATTCTTTTAATGATAAATTATTGAATGCTGAAATTCTCTCAAGATGCCATTAACCAAGGGAAAATAGAAATTCCTTTTCGTAACCACGCTCCCACTCCTGGTGCCCCTCAGATAAATCAGATATTTCAGTAGAGTCACTAGGGACCTGTTTGCTCTGTACAATGTCCTGTCTGCTGAGTGTTAAGCAGTAGAAAGCCTTCTCTCACTCTGTTATACATACTTTAGGTGTATTTTCTAGTATGTTATGTTTATTTGGGATTTTATGATTTTTTTTAATTTCTTTATTTTTTATTTGATTAGACAAGACTATTTAATTGTCTCACTGAGATGTGCTTAAGGATATACATAACATGAACCTTAACTTTACCAACTTAAAAGATCAAATGGCCAAAAAGATCCCTTTTATTCCTTGCGTTTGCGCATTTTGGCATTTTTGTGGGCAGACGAGCTTTCTTCTGTCGAGGTGAATTAAAGGGAAATGCTCCCAAAATCCTCCCAAACAATGCAAAAGTCTTGACTTGCCCTTTTTTTTAACAGATTAGTTATTTATTTTTCTATTGTTAAGATTCTCAAGAAACAATAATATTTTATGTTAAATATTCTATGGTGTTTCTATTTTTTCAGACACGAATGTACCAACATTTGCAGTATTGGCTCTAAAGTTCAGAAAAAGAGAGTTAGTGTTTCCTGGACATTTTAGTTCATCAGTTAGATATATATATATATAATAATGGATTAATCCATTTGCCTAAGTGATCTAATTTACATTTGTGGTTGATGTAAGTAGCAGAGAAATTAATGAACATTTCATGTTTTCTTTCATTGTAATTATGTCTATTTTCCACCTTCATTATAGTAACATTTTGACTCCTACTATGTGCTTTTTTAAAGGGCAGCAAACTCTAAGTGACGAGGTCAGTGAAAGGACCCATAGTCGGATGCTAAAGCTGGAGAAGGAGAACCAAACTCTTCTGAGGACCATAGAGGAGCTCAGAGCTGCGTCCTCTAACAGCAGCACAAAAACCAAACACAGTAATCGCGTGGTGTGTAGCACAAACGAATTCACCGGATCATCGGAAGAAGCATCAGTGCTGCAAGCCTCCTGCTCAGTTGTAAAAAACTCCACAGATGTACCGTCCCTCAGTACGCTGACACCACCGATCGTAAATGGAAAATCCAACTGGCATCAGCAACTCCATGCTGAACACCTAGAGGGGGTCAAGAGGGATATTCTGCATACGAATAATGGAGACTATCATAAGCAGGAGAAAGAAGAGCTAGAGGATCAATGTAGTGGAGAACATTTCAACAAAATGAACCTGGATCTGGAAGTCTTAGAAAATAACCACAACAGGGTCCATTGCTTGGTTGGATCTCACTATCGCTCCTCTGGCCCAAAGAACAGAAGTCCTTGTCATGAAAGCGTCTTCACAGGTCCAACTACATCTTCCTATTCCAGTAAGCACACCCAACGACTGGAGGCCAAGTGCAGGGCTCTGGACGCAGTTAATCAGCAACTACAGGCTTCCCTTGAAACCACTGGTAGGTTCTGTAGATCAACATTCACTATGTTACAATGGGAGGGAATTATTACATAACTGTGCACCTCCTGTTTACTGTCCTCTCTTTCTTGAGACCGAAAAGTTCAGCGTTTGGAAGCAGAGGTTCAGGAGCTGGAAGCTGAGAACCACTCTCTGCAGAACTCCGTAGAGGAACTTCGAATCTCTGCAAAACGTCTGGAGCAGTTAGAAACAGAGAAGCGGCACCTGGAGCATGAAAGTGCCACCCTGGAGAGAGAAAAGAGGCATCTAGAGAAAGAGAATCGGCGGCTCCGGCAGCAGGTGGGAAGCCTTGTTTTCACAGTGTAAAGCTGTGCTTCTCAAAAGATTACTTACCTACTTACTAGATTTATGCTGCAGATGGTTAGAAGGACTAATGTTCTGTCTTCATCTGTTCCAGGCTGAGATTCAGGAAGCAAATTTAGACAGCAGTAATGTATGTATGGCTACTTTAGAAAGAGAGATGCGTCTTCTAGTGAAGGAGGTGGAAGGGTTAAGGGAAACTGCTGAAAGAGTGAAAGGTCTAGAGACAGAGAACAGGCAACTGGCCAAGCAAGCTGCTATCGACCAGAGAACCCTGGCAACCCTTAGAGAGGTGAGAACTGGCAGAACACAAACATGAAACATCCCTAACCATACTATTTAGTACCAGACCATTTAAAACAATATGCTGAATAACACTGAATGACAGAAAAGCTCATATTTGATGAAAGATGTATTGTAAAAATGAGAAAAACAATTCCTGCAGTATCGCTCACAATATTATATTGTGTGACTGGTTTTCACTGCATAATACTTTTAAATTGTGTCTCATGAGGTCAGAATTAAAATTGCTCTTCATTCCATGTCAAAGCCTGATCTTGTCAAACCTTCGTTAACACATTATGAGCTGATCCAACAAGAGGTATAACACGTCTCGTTTGAGAAATCACCCAAGTGGTTATGGTGTATAATGTGGGAGACCAGGCGGAGTGTGGTAAATCTTTACACAATCCATGTAGTCCGGTTGGATAAAAGAATTGAAGGAAGCAGTTAAATGCTTGAGCCATGTTGCTGTTTAGGATAAGAACCATACAATCTGATCATATTTTCTACCTTCAGGAGCTGGTGAGCGAGAAGTTGAAAACCCAGCAGAGAGACAATGAACTGAAGAGGCTCGCCCATGAGCTGGACATGAAATTCCTGAACCAGGAGAGCATGCAGCAAGCTGAGCGAGAACAACCAGAAAATAGGTAGTGCATAAATATTATCCTTAGCTTTTTAGTTCTCTATGAGAAACCAAATGAGGTTGCTGTAGATGTCAAACTACCTTACTTTCTGTCTTTACAGTAGGGTCAAGATGCTGGAATTAGAGTTGGAAGCATCCCTTAAAAAGTCTCTGCAAATTAAGAACGACAAGATGGCTACGCTGGAGGCTCTTCTGGAGGAATCCTCTTCTCTGAACCGGCAGCTGCACCGGGAGCTGAAAGCTGTAAGTCATGTCCGAAAGTTCACATTTGCAGGCCACGTAGCGTCTCATGATTCCACTGTTATACCCTTTTCTATCACACAGGTGAAGTTAAGCTATGAGGCTTTGCAGCAGAGGCAAGAGGAGGAGCAGCCACCTTCAAGCTCCAGCCCTCCAACGGAGACCGGGAACGCCGTTACTGAGTGGCTGCGTGAAAGCCAGGAAGCTACCAAAGAACTGCTAAAGGTCAAAGACCACCTCATTGAAGTCGAGAGAAATGTAAGTGGCTTGCTTCCGTTGACTGATGAGATGGTCCCTGTCTTACTATATGGTATCACTGGTTTCGACGCAGCAGGATTTCTCTTGATACTAATGTAAACTTTAAAATGGAAAACAAGTCGTCTTTTTAATGTGGCACCTTGGGTGTCCGGTGGTTATTGAAAGGTGCTGTATCATTACAGGCTGAGTGTTTGATTGCTTGAACGCTCTTTTCTCCTCTCTTCTTGTGTCTGCTGCTCGCTGCTCCGCTCTGCAGAATGCAACGCTGGAGGCAGAACGGCAGGCTATGCAGGCCCAGCTAAAACAGCTAGAAAGCCAGTCTGACAGCCAGCAGGCTCAAATCCTTGCTCTGCAGAGGCAGGCTGCCTCACTGCAGGAGAACAACACAGCTCTGCAGACACAAAATGCTAAACTCCAGGTGCCTTTTATAATGCACCATTTTCTCTGAAATGCACTTAAGCCCTGGCAACAGCATTGTCATATATGCTACGTTAACATCTCCGCCTCTTTCTCCAGGTGGAGAAATCTACGCTGAATTCACAGAGCGCATCCCTCATGGCACAGAATGCTCAGCTGCAGCAGCAGCAGTCCGGGACAGAGAGTGAGCGGGACTGTGTCATACGGGAACGCGAGGAGCTGCGTGGTGCTCATGAACAGCTCCTACGGGATCACGGGCGGCTGGCAGTTCTGCACGAGCGGCAAGCCATGGAATACGAATCCCTGATGGGCAAGCATGCCTGTCTGAAAAACGTCCATCGCACACTGGAATTAGAGCAGCGCACACTGCAAGACAGGTGGGTGAAATGAGAGGAGCAGGAGGGTAATCTTACAAGCCTAGTCTAAGGTTCTGTCAACTTTCATGTGCACAACTTTCACTCTTTTCATGTGCACGCGTGCTCGTGTATGTCTGTGGGGGGTGCAATCAGGTATAACAGCTTGATGCAGCAGCGGACCAAGCTAGAAGACCTGGAGAAAACCCTTAAGGAGGAGCAAATGAGGATGGCTTTGGAGAGAGAACAGCAGCAGACAACAGCTGCAGAATGTTGTAGACTCCGCGATGAGAAGGACTGGTGTGAACACACAGGCATCCACACACACACACACACACACACACACACACATACTGGAGTATACACAAAGGCAACATGCGAATGGTTGACTTATATATCGCTGTTCATATTTTGAAAGGCTCAACCAGATATACCGTCAGCTTCTTAATGACAACGAGGCACTGACAGCAGACCATAAGCAGCTGAAGAGTCAGCTGAATGAAACCAAGCTGGAACACACCTGGTTGGAGGCCGACTTTTCTGAGCTCAAGAAGGATTTTCAGCAGCTGGACATCACCTCCACAAAACTCACCAACCAGTGTGAGGTATGACCAGACACAAATGTCGATCGTCTGCTTGGATTATTAATTTTCACTTTAACAAACTATATTTGATGACTGTTCTTCGATAGCTACATAGATTTAACTAAATCTATATTTTGATTTGGATCTCTTTGTTTTCATACGTGTCACTAAATGGTTCAGAGATGTTTACACATAAGCATTTATGGCTACTTGTGATGTTTAGTTGCTGAGCCAGTTGAAAGAAAAGCTTGATGAGGAGAATCACCACCTGCTCAGCCAGATTGAGACCTTGATGCTGCAGAACCGCACCTTGTTGGAGCAGAACATGGAAAGCAAGGACCTGTTTCATGTTGAAGAACGACAGTATATGTAAGCAGCTGCAACCATGATTAAAAAAGGGTTGATTCTCATGCTTTCTACTGTGCTGAACTAGAGTGTTTTCTGATGTTCTGTTAACCCTTGTATGGTGATGGTATTTTTATTATATATAAATATGTATATTTATTTTGTTGGATTACCTTTAGCATTAATTATGACACACTTTCGCAGTGGCATCGTTTCCATGTAACACACTTTACTCCAAACAAATTTGCATTATTATTCACTTCTCGACCAGATCCCAACATTCTCAGTTGCGTTAGGGTATGGATGCTTGGGTCCAATCCATGAATGACTCATGCCCTCTGATGCTCTTTCACGCTTTGAGCGTGATGTGTCCTCATATTGTCATCTTGGAATATGCCCATGCCCTCAGGGAAGAAAACGTATTGATGGAAAGACCTGATATTTTAGTATGTTCAAGTTCAGGTGACCTCATTTTTCCGAGCACATAATGCTGCTGAACCTAGACCTAGACGAGTGAAGCAACGTCGGGCCATAACACTGCCCCCAACGGGCCTGAGCATAATGGGTGCAGCACTTCATACTCTGATGTGAGTCCAGAGTGAGGTCCACATGACTTTTTTGCTCCAGAGTTCCAACAATGTCAAATTGTGCCTCTTGATTTCTGGAATGTTTCTCTATGCTGGTTTGGATGCCGTTCTGCTTCATGGCTTTTACTGTTAATTCTGGCACTTTTTATTATATGTTATGATACGTTTACATGAAAACAGAAAGATGTGTACATGTCAGAACAGCTGATTGATCTTTCCAAAACTCAGCTAATGACATACATAACCCAAAATGGAAACCAGTTAAAAATAGAGAGTAAGAAAGCAGAAGGTTTTAACCATCATATGCAGAGTGAGATGCCTGGCAAGTGGCCGAAACAGAGAAAGAGTAGGAGTCTCATGCTTTTCGAAACATGGCTGGAAGACTATTTTCGAGTCTCCAGCACCTTCTCTACTTAGATTTTGGATGACGCAGACAGACAACAACAGCGTTTAAACAGACCAGAACGGGGGCAGGAGTGCTGCAGTTCTTGTGAACAACTGACCGTGTAACCGAGGTTACTGTGAAGTAGGACCTCGGCGTCCTAGATGTTGAACTGCTGTGTGTTTCTGTGCATGTTGTCCCCTGAGAGAGTTCACCAGTGTGAACTGATGCTGATCCTCAAAAAAAGCACATTTCACACTTAATGATTTCTTGAGGTTTCAGCCAAGTTTCTCCGTCTGCTATACTCCCAACTCTTCAACAGTTTTTCAACTGATATTTATTTTAATTTTGACTTTATTACATATTTTTATATGAAATGTACACTGCTACTACATGTTTGCCCCTTTATGGGTTTATGAAGTGCTTTTCATTTCATTACAGTTAAGGTTGTTAACAAGTCCTTCAAGCGCTCCTGCCGAACTTTCTCTGGTCTGTCTGAAGTTTTCCGTACATTTCTAAATCTGTTAGGAGAAACTCTGCAGTCCAGAACATGCTGCGGCTGCCCGACTCAAAAATCCCACTACCTGCACTGTCTCCTTGGCAACGCTACAGGCTCGTCTTTTTTCATTTCCAGCGATCTCACAGTTTCACGATAACAACAGAACACAACGGACAACGGAAGAAATGGTTAAAACTCTTACTTTTCATTTTCTCTTCAACTTGTCTACGTTTGAGGCCATATTGTGGTCGATAACTTTATCTTTGGAAAGTTTGACCAGCTGCTCCCACATATAAACAGTTTTCTCTTGTTATGGCTACTCATCATAAAAGTGTTTAAAAACATGTCACATTTCCAAAATTATCGTTTTCACAGAACAAAAGGTCTGTAGAAAACCTCTGCATGATAAACATTATGCATACACACATAACACTCCACACATGATGTTTTGTATTGTTTGAAGACATGAGACAACCGATGAGGCAAAACGTAGGTTATTTGACAGTAAAGTTTTAGAGAGGGCCGTGTTCAAGCTATGAAAGTTTACTTTTAAAAATGCACAACAAAGCTTTTATTCATCAACATGTTTGTGTTTATTTGTTTTCCCAAACTTTTACCACTGTTGGTTTAAAACGGCCCAAACATCACACTTACAAGTGTGTGGCATGTACAGCTTACGAATTACAAAATTTTAGATGACAATGTTTCTAATCCTTCTCTGTCTCGCTCTGCTCAGTGACAAGCTTAATGATTTGAGGAGGCAGAAGGAGAAGCTGGAGGAAAAGATAATGGACCAGTACAAGTTCTATGAGCCTTCACCTCCTCGCAGGTAATAAGCCACTGTAACAACGCCTTTACGTTTAAATCCAGGGATTTCCACATATTCATTTATCCATGTTGACATAAGTTACATGGTAACTGGATGCCAGAATTAAAAGAAAAGTTGCTTCATTAAAATGAAATGCCTTTTTTCAACTTATGAAGTTCCAGTGCTGGATAGTAATTGTTAAAGGCCGTTGTCACAACAAACATGAAGTAGTTTGTCTGTGCAGCTTGGTTCACATGACTCGTGTCTGTTTCACCACTCCTGCACAGACGAGGTAACTGGATAACCCTAAAGCTGAAAAAGCTGATGAAACCCAGTTGCCGTAAGCAGGAAGCTGAGTTTCATTCAGGCGCTGTCGAGCCCGGTCTTTCCGCTCACAACAGCCTGTTCATCAGTTTCGATGGCTCTGGAGGCTCGGCCGCCACATCAGCAGGTGACTCCATCTCACACCAGCGAAACAGCAGTGAGTATGTCCTTCTGAAACTTGCCAGGCCGTCTTTAGAAGAAGGGCAACTAGATAATCCAGGAATGTGTTTGTTTAAGGTCCGGAGAGACATGAGTCAATCAAGAACAGATTTATTTATTTTTGAAGCTGCATTTGACGGAGAGTCATCACCCCAAAGTTTGAAAACACTTCCCCCATCACTGATGCATAACCGAAAGAGTTGCAAAAACTCAAATCTCTGTATTAAAGATGCAACATCTCTCAGTGCTCTTACATCTTCACTCATTTGTTTCGTGTCTATCATTTATGAATCTCATGCCCTATGTCCTCAACAGAAACATTTTAACCTGCTTTATTCAGAGAAAGAAACGCTACAGTGATTACTCCTTTAAATATGCCTCACTGCATCAGCCAACTCAGTTAAAGAAAAAAAAAGTTAATTCAACTATATTCTATTCAAAATTCAGTTTGTTAGACATAAAGTAAATTGTGTGTCTCGTCCAATGAATCATTTTTTCCCTGGTGTATGAAGTGCTTGACCTTTCGTCCCCGGTATGTCTTCCCTGCGTCTTTATGTGTTTATTGAACCCTAACCTGTTCTTGTCTTTTTTTCCCTTTTGTCTTTTCCTTCCCTTCCTACTCCTCCTGCCTCACTCACGTCTCTCACCCCCTGCTTGCATCCATGACCCTCTCCTATCACCGCTATCTACGATCCACGTGCTCACGCTTGACGTTAAAAAGCCTCTCAGAAAAAGTTTCCTCGTATGAGATACAGGCTAAAAGACAGAGACAAAGTCAAGTCCTTCTTCCGCCGTTCCCTGTGTAAGAAAAACCGTGGTCCCGTGTCTTTTCTTATCTTGACTGACGCATTTTCTTTTGCTATTAATGCAATAACTTTTGCAGTGCTTGTGCTTTATTTGTATTACATGACATAAAGGTAGAACAACACTGGCTGTTATATGATAAAGGCGTGTCCATCAATACATACTACATTCGACCGCATTTCACGCTTTCTCGGCATGTTTATTTCCTATACTACAAACTGTAGCGCTGTATTTTCTTGCTACACTAGACAGAGCCTGTGATATTTTATTAAAACAGCAGACATTGTTTGTACAAAGAGGTGCTGCATTGCAGCAATGCACTGATGCTGCATGAGCTTCGTCCTGCCAGGCGCCAGTGGTGGTGCCGGCAATCCACAGACTCAGTTCTGAGCCTTCCTCATGACCACCTCGCAGTGGGAAAAAAAAGACACAAAGAAAAGAAATGTCAATCTCCATTTACATTTAACTCAACCATCCTTTGCCCTCATCCACTTATTCCATTCCCTCATCCAACAACGTAGCTTTGAGCTCCTTATCCTGCCCCTCAACCCCGTTTGAGGCTAAGCAGTGGGCTGGGAGCCCAGAGCCACTGGAAGGGACAGAGACTTACGTAGAAGAGGGCTGGGAGAAGCCACAGACGCCATCCTTTACCACCTCCATCTTGTCCATCTTCCACCTTCACCATCCCGCCACTCTGCCATCCGGCGATCTCAGCACCACTGTCGCTGTTCCAGATGTTTCTGAGCTGTGGGTGGCAGGTAGAGGCATCCATGAACTGCTTATTTGTATTTTATCATTATTAGTTACAGAACGTAGCGGAGGAATGTAAGACAACGATGACACTTATGTGTTTGGCCTGTTCGAAGCTGAAACGATCAATTACCACTGTTACCGGTCAGTGATCTCTCATTTGATGCCCCACAGACAAAGATTCAAATGACAGCACTGTCCCATCTGGGTGCGAGGACAACAACGAGCTGCAGAATCACGGTAAAGTCTCCTGGATACATGTTTCAAGAGATTCATTCAGCGTGCAAATGTATAAGCAGCTGAGGAATTAGAGTAAACCCATCAAATCACATTCATGACCTTGTTTCTTTTTAATCTCTGTTGATCTCTGAGGCCAGCAGCTGGTAAAAAAAAGACCTGACTCTGCTGCTCCCTGTTGGACATTAACAATATGTGGTTGATACAGCTGACAGATGACTTCTTGATAGAGTATTTGCTTTATTTCTGTAAATATAAATAATTTTACAAAGCAGCATTTTTCTTATTCTAGGGCCGAATGGAGTCCAAAGCAGACCCCACAGTGAGAGCAGCGGTGAGTTCAGTCTGAGCCTGGAAAATGAGCCCTGGTCGAACGGCAGCAGTCCCGTCCAGCAGCCCCCGTCACGACGCTCCTCCTCCTCCTACCAACCACCCAGTGATACATCCACCCCCCAACGTAACTCAAAGCTGCAGCAGCAGATGCTGAAGGCCTCAACTGTGTTCAGTCCGGACAGCAAGAATTCAGATAACCAGTCCGTACAAAAACTGACTCAGGAAACTTGGTTCACAAGAGGCACAAAAACAGTTCGAAAAGGGTCAAAAGGCAAGGTGGCACGTCGCTCATCAGATTTGGGAGGCTCTGGGATTAAAGGAACGCCCTCAAAAGCTGAAAACACTCACGCCTCTGCATGTTCACCGATTACAGTACTGTACGTTCAAGGTAAGTCGTCCTCGATGTCTGGTTGCCTCAACTGCTTCTCTACCCCTCTGGTGAAAGAGGGACGACTGAGAAGCTCCAAGTCCCCCAAAAGCCTTCCCCATGCCAGTAGCATTGTTTCGACAGCCGAGGGCTCATCTCAGCGCTCTAGGGTCAGCAGCAACTGCAAGGACACAGTCAAGATTGAGCCTGTGCAGATTTCAGGGGAGAAATGTACTCAGGAGGAAACTCTGAGTCAGAGTCAAAAGCCAGAGACAACGAGTAAGAGCTGTGAGCCTGATCCCATTCCTCCTGTCAAACCTCCAAGAGAACAAGCGGTTGTTGTTCTGGCAGAAAACCACAAATGTCCAGTGCAGGAGTCTCTTCTTGGCTCTTCATTTACTTCTAACTCCATCTTCTCAAACACAATTTTCAGCGATTCTGTGGTCACTACGACTACTCTGAATATGCTTGATGTCGACCAGAGCTTCCTCTGTCCAAATCAAAATGAAAACACATCCCAAACCTTGTTCGTCTCTGAAAGCCAGCAGGATCAGAATGGAGAGCCGACAGCCGGCCTGGACGGGGCAGAGCCGCTGCTCACGAGTGCATGAAAGCAGCTGTTGCATCACTGTCAAGTCTTGAATAAAGCCGGCGTTTGTGAGAGCTGTTTTCACCACGTCAACACAAGCCCATGCAGCTGTAATCAAATGTGTTTGCACTTTTTCCACTTACTCCTGAGTGTCCAGCTATTTAAAATGTGAAATGTGCGTTTGATGAAGAATTAATTACTTCTGATATGATTTCACAGTAGACGTTTTTTTTAAAGAGGGGAGGGTTATTTACTTTAGTCGTAGATTTGCTGATATGTTTTACATGTGAAGCTCCTCCTTTCGCCTTCGTCAGTTAGATTGGCGCTTGTCACTTATTAATTTTACTTTTCCACCCTGACAATCCTGTGTTATGGATATTTCTATTTGCCAAAACCTTTTGCTCAGTTTTACATTTTTCAATGAATGTCCCTCTTTTTACTCATCCAGAACCTGTAACTTATTATCACCTTGTTTTGTGTTTTGTTTTGCGTTTACTTGTGAGAACAGGTTTGTATCTTGCAGGTCAGAAAGTCAACCTGAATTCTATTTTCTTCTTATCAAGATTTTTTTAAATAAACTTTATTACAAAGAAAATCATTTTTTAAGGTAATACAAGATTAATGAAAATCCCTAATACACAGTTACTATATTAAAACAATAGTTTGGGGAGTATAATAATAAAAGTCAAATGAATGAAAAGAAAATTGAAGAGAATGGTAATGTATTTATATTTAACAGAGATAAATGAAAAAACAGATAAAACAGAGATAACAAAAAGTAGTTTGTTTCTCAAACAACCATTTACCCTCCATCACCCCACGCACACACACACAATTCAATTCAAAAATACTTTATTAAATAAAGGAAATTAATATACACATGCACACATATTCCCACTCGTTTATTTTTCAACGTTGTTTTTTTTTACTTCTTTTCCTTTTTCTAAAGAGGGAAAGAAAATATCATTTAAATAACATGTATCTTAAAGACTTATTTCATGTCCTATTTATAAAGAAATCATCTTAGGTAAACAATTATAGTATAAATTATAGTATTTTGAGTAAAGCTCATATAATGTTCCTAAACAATATTTGGGGAATTGTTTTAAGAACAGTATCAAACTGCACATGTCATAATGAGGGTTATATTATACTTACACATGAACTCTGTTACCTCCGTCATCCAGAGCATGAAGACCACCGCCTTTGACAACCAAGTTTTTTGTTTGTTTGTTTGTTTTTTTAATAAAATAACTTATTCGTTATGAAAATGCATTTGTTTTTATACACTGGGGGCGGGGAGGTGGGGGTGGAGCGTTTGTGCCCACCTCCTGTTCTCATTGGATTTGAGATCAGTCACGTGAGCCAACGCGGAAGTAGGTCATTTTGTGTGAAAACATCTCAGCGAATTGCAAAAAGCTGATTATCTGCGTGGTGCTGAGTGAGACTGCTTGAACGTCACGCAGCCTGACTGGAGTGGTTCCAGAAGCTATACCGCGTAACTCGGCAGCTGTTCCCCGGACCAGGCAACATGCTGAGCGCTGCCGCCGCGGACCGGAACAAGGATCCCATCCTGGCGGTGATCCGCGACAACGTGAGCAGCCGGGCAGCCCTGCAGGCGCTCGAGGTTTCCTCCGGGACCGGCCAGCACGTCCTTCACTTCGCGCGATCTCTGCGGAACATCACCTGGCAGCCGTCCGAGTATGACCGGCAGTCTCTGTGCAGGTAAACCGCTGCTGGGCGGCGGCTGTGAACGGGACAGATGCGCACAGCTGTTCACAGAACAGCTGTTCACGGCTGTTTACAGCTGTTTGAGTACGTCGCAGATACGAGGAGGCGAACAGCTCCTCCACTTCCAGCCTCGTTCAGATCGCCGTCGTGAAGGCAACAGAAGATTGTGGCCTCCTACCTTGAGAATTTCAGGGGTTTTTGTTGTTTTTTTTTAAGACAAATACACGTATTCGTATTTCGTGACACCGCAGCAGTGGCGCTGCTGGTCAGCTGTATTTTTGGTTAAGGCCACCTGCATGAACAATAACGCCTTTTGTTTCCATTCTTAGTATAGAAGCTTACAGAGCTCACTACAAGCCCGACAATGTGAAGCCTGCCATTCACCTGGATGCTTCTCAGCCCCACCAACACTGGGGAGGGATCCAGCCGGAGAGCCTGGACCTGCTGCTCAACATCAACATGATCCACATTTCTCCTGTAGCTTGTACAGAGGTAAAACTGTTGACTTCTCTCCTTGCTATTCTCTTATCTTGAGAGCCAAGTAAGGCAGGACCCTATGGTTCGTTGCTTTTAAAAGAAAAACGTTTATATGAGAACGGTCCTTGTTTTTCCTTTTTAAATTGACCCAGTCAGGTTTCACCGGTTCACAAGACTTCAGCTCTTTTAATCGAATTAAAAGACAATGAACAAAAAGGCCATAGTCGTTTCCCCTCCCAGTGTTAAACCCTCGTGGTCGTGTGATTCTAGTGCTCAGACCCGTGTGTTCTTTCCTTTAGGGTTTGTTCAAAGGCGCTGGAGCACTCTTGAAGCCGCAGGGTCTTCTGCTGACATACGGCGTGAGTGACAAAACAGTTCCTGGCATTATCATGTCCGCCTCTGCAGATGCATACGTTGAATCTAACATTGTGTCCTTACGCTCAGCCGTACGCAGTGAATGGTCGGATCACCCCTCAAAGCAATATTGACTTTGACTACAGTCTGCGGCAGAGGTAAAGTTTTGTATTTTATGAGTCTGAAGCTATGTTAAAGAGAGAAATGAGAATGTAGTGTATTTGTACAATATACCTTAAATATTCGTGGGGTAGCATGTTAATTTAGAGGGTTTTTTCATCCAGTTAAAAAAAAAAAAGAAATAGTAACCACGATATCTTAAGTTATCATTTTATCTTCTAGAAATCCAGGATGGGGACTCAGGGATATCTCACTGCTTAGTTCTTTGGCACAAAAAAATGGTTTATACCTGGATAAAATAGTAAGTAATCGCCCCATGGATAGATAAAATAACTTTTTTAAACTCCAATCAACTCAAATGTGGGACTGTACTGTTTTTCTGATATGTATTTTTTTTCTTTCATAGGTGGACATGCCAGCAAACAACAAATGTCTTCTGTTTAGGAAGGAGAGTTTAGTGTGAGGTGCTCTGACGTCATCAGTCAAAGCGCCGAAACGTAAAACTCAGAAGTGTCAAGAGATTTTCAGGAACCATGAATAGATGCTGTCATCTTCGTACTCAAAAGAAACTTTACATTGGATCAATTCATTTGTTTTGAATTGTTCTTGTTATAGTATTTATTGCATGGTTGAGACTCACACGTGTCTTGTATACTTCATTTACTGAAATACTTTTATTTTTATTTTCAAAATAGTAACTTTGTAGAAGTGCTTTGCAGAGTGAAATGAGTGAATATACAGACTAGAAAAATAATAAAATACCTGTGTAATGCTCCTGTGTTTAAAAATAATAATAATAATGATGTAAAGAGGCCGAACAAAATAATCTACATGCTATTTCTCAAGTATCACAATGTACATTTTTTTTGAGACATGGTCAAATTGTACTCTAGCTTCTATTTTTTTTTTTTTTTTTTTTTTTTACACACACAAGTCATGAGACAGACATTTATGGTTTTGCAGCAGAACAAACATTTTAGCGCTAGAACGAATGGGTTCTGGAGACGTCAGGAACGTAGGACTGCTGCATTTGAACACTGATCTTTGGTGACTCCACTGAAATGCAGCGTTCACTGTTGTAACTGGACACTAAACATCTTAGTGACAATTCCAAAGCTTGAGCTTTTTTCATTTAAAAGTAGGTTTGGCCACTGCCCTTTTGGGGACCAAAAATCTCAGTCATGCACATGTCTTTTTATTTAGCGCGTCATGCAGCTTTTTGAGTCTGCGTTCAGTTATGGCTTTCACGTAGCTGTCTGACTGGATGACGGCCATGCCGTCCTGCACCATACCCATCACCAGCAAGGGGTTTTCTTCCATGGTGATGTTGGGGCAGGGGCAGCTCCAGTCTATCTTTGCGATGGTCACCTCTAGGTGTTTAGTATTGAAGAAACTCAGGTCCATCTTTTCATCCCTCAGGACTTCTTCCAAGCTGAAGCGAGCTAACCCGGAGTCCAGATCCTCAACTAGCTCCGTCAGACGGCCCACAATAGCAAAGTCACTGCGACACAAGCTGGCTATCATTTTCCCCCTCATGCGGCAGGTCTTGCAAGGTTTCCGTTTACGCTGTGGACAGCTTGCCTCGCAGTCTTTTTTGGTCCGGAAGTTGTTGGGATTGCCATCGCAGCCACCAAAAGCAAAAGCCTGGCACATTTTCATTAAGGAATTCCAGGCCCAGCGTGCTTCCCAGGCTTTGCAGGGACCCTGAACAGCAGGCAGCGAGCAGATTCCCATCCCCTCTCTCTGGCAAGAGGCTTTACACTCCTCGTAAGTCTCAAATCGATTGCGACTGTCCTCACATCCACCGTTGCTGAAGGTCATGCAGGTGCCCAGCTTGCTGTCGTAGTACCAGTCAACGTGACGCTCACTGCTGCACACCTTCAGGTCAACTTCAGCCAGGCAGTCTGCTGGTGAAAACGGCCGGCCCATGGGCATCTCGGGGTCTTCAGAGAAATCATCATCAGCGCGGCGAATGACGGACAATGGATAGTCTGCACGGAGAACTCCTGCAGAATTCCGTGCAATGCAAGTGTAAATGCCTTTATCCCACACCTGGGCATTGTAAATGACGAGCTGTCCGATGTTTGTTATAACAACGTTGCCATACATCTGGTCGGGTCTCATGACCAGTCGTTCCCGTCGGTCACTCTGCTTCTCCCAAGTTACATCAGGTCTGGGTACTCCGATGACATCGCAGTGGAAGCTGACTGTGCCTCCAACATAGATGGACTGATGTTGAGGGTTAGAGTACAGTGTGGGGGGCAAGGGATCGTCCTGGGAAGATGTCGGGGTTGGGTGAACTGTAGTATCTTGAGGAAGTGGGCTGGTGTGGGGCCCAGCGAGGTAGAAGCGGCAGGGGATGACGGTTAAAGTCACCCCACGGATGCAGGCTTCCGCATCCATATAGCAGCGGTTGAAATAGGTGAGGCCATCTGACGCACAGGTGAAGTTGGGCTCTTTCTCACAGCGGTCCTGGCACTTGCAGATGGGCTGTCCGTCCCAGATGTCACAGGTTGCTCCCTGCTGGCTGCAGATGAAGCCCTCACAGGTAGCTGTGGAAGTAGGGGCAGCCTCTCCCTTCTCTCCACCTTTCCCATCTGGCTGAGCAGGGGTGCCATCAAAGAAACGTGCAGCAACGCAACTGTTGAGGCCACACACATTGGTGCAGCATTTCTCAAAGTCAGCACAGTCCTGAACACAACACAGGTTTTAAATCAGCAGTATAAACGCCCAGTTGACAATTTATAAAACAAAATAAAGTCAAACCCAAGAGTATGACTGTTGATTGTTCTGCTACGGTATATGAAGCATAAATGATCTCACCCCATCAATGCTGCATTCCCTCTCGCAGGTGCTCTGCGCATCAACCCAAAGATTGGAGTTCAGCTTGTTGGGACAAAATCCTTCGTGTTCCTCACTTACACACAACGAAAGTTCCAGAAAGTCGCACACCAATAGCATCAACAAACACGCACCCGGCCATCCTGATAACGGCGTATATGAAGTGCGTGCGCACTGCCAGCTTCTGGTGTCCTTTGAACGCCTCTCTAGTGAGGATTGTAGGGGAGTTTCACACATTGTTGCTCTTTTGTTTGAGGCGCCCACCGAATAATTCCATCCCTCCTTTGAGTCTCCAGGAAAGAAAGAAGGGTATTCTCGATTTCAGAATGTTTGTCCGTTTGTGCCTGGTTGTCTTTTGTTTTTGTTTTTTTGCGTAAAGTTGGTTTGTTGCGCGCAAAAAACAAAACCCGTCGAATTCCTCGCGTTGGATTTTGAATTAACTTTTTTTTTTTTTAATTTCGGTTGTCTGACAAGAAATGCAAACTAGCTATAAATGCATCGTCGTTTTTATAAAACAGACCATAGACAATTAAAAAAAATCCACTCACAGAAAAGGCAACTTGAGCGAACGAAAATTGCACAACGAGGGAAAAAGAGGCAAGAGCAGCCTCGCAGAGTGTGAATGGAGATGGGAAGAGCAGCCCTCTGACCGCCCCCTCCCCTGACGTCCAGTGTCTGAAAGTTTTATGAAGCAGCACCATGCTCTACACAACTGGACAAACATTGTAAAAACATCAAAGGAAACGCTTGTCCTTGGTTGCAGGCTTTCCCATCAACCGTGCGCACCGCGCGAGAGACCCACTGATAAATGAGGTCCAGACACAATAATAGAGGCGCCCTTCATAAATAACAATCAACATATCGCTTTTAGAACAGTTGGTTGTAATTTAATTTTCTTTAGCCAACATTAGATTCATAAAGACTTTAGTACTCAACACAAAAACTCGCAGATGTACGCTTTGTTGCGTAAATCCACCCAGAGACTCGTGTTAGAAGCAGCTCGAGGCGCAGGGACACTGAAAGGCGTGTCGCATCATGTCCTGCAGGACGTGTTGTTTGCGCCTCTCTTGTCTAGACATGGGGTCAATTTACTAGCGGCCCTCATTCGCGCGGAGCTCAGAGATGCCACGGTCAGGTGGGAAGACGTAAAGCGTCATATTTTCAACAGCGTGTGACTCATCCTTGAGCCGGCCAGCCTCGGAGGCGATGAGAAGCAGCTCCCCCCATCCTTTCATTAGCAGTGACCCTGCAACCTCTCCGTGACTTCTGACCGCGCGGCATTCATGCGCCGCGGAGACCCAGCCCGTTACCCGAAACTGGCCAATGCCGAGAAAGCAGCTAATCAATTCAGCGCCCCCTCCCGCGGGATTTAACGCACTTAAGTGCTCTCGGCTCAGGACTCGCAGGACAAAGGCGGCGAAATGCTCCCGACTAAGTGTCCCTGATGAATGTCTGCAAGACAAATATTGTAACTGGGAACGCAAGTTCCAGAAAATACAGCTGCGTTTGGAGTTTCACTCTTTATTTTGATGGTGATCGTTTTAGATCTTTGTGTCAAACGTCCAGACACACAGCTCTAATAGAAACAGTTATTATCAAATGTTCACTTAAAGAGTTGGGATATCCTGGTCTCCACAGGTCTAAGAGGTGTCATGAAAACACGCACCAGGTCTGTGTACTATGATATATATATATATGAGAGAGAGAGAGCGAGAGAGCGAGAGAGAGAGAGAGAGAGAGAGAGAGAGAAGGGAAATTATCATTTAGGTGAGAATAAAAAAAGTTGATTGCTCAGCTTACAAAATAAAATCAGTTTTGATGAAAACACTTTCCAGATGTCTTGGTAATAATATTCTTGAATTGTGACAATGGTTACATCTTCCATAGTAAACAATCCCTGTAAAACCTCCTCCCAACTCACTTTTTTCCCCATTTTCTTTTTAAAAAGGCTAAAAACCACATGGAGCAGCAGAGGTGCAAACTCGTTCTGAAGCCTGGCAACTTCCCACCTATAACATTACATGTCAACACATGGCTGCTGGATATCATTTTACATTCATAAATACATGTACACAAAAAAGCAACCGATGTACAACATTCCTCTTGCCAACATCCTGACTTTATAAATTCATATTATGATCCAGGATGTAAACACATTGGTAATGACTTAGAATACGCAAACAATCATAACATGAATTTGTACAAAGTTTTCTTCTCAGTCTCCAGCAATTCTACAATTGCCCAAAGATTAAAAAGTCATCATGCTTCCGCTGAGTTTAAGCCAGTTAAAGCAGTGAAACACTAAAGACTAATTTTAAAGATATAAAAGACCAAGAGTACACAGATGCTCTAATGACTGCTGGATATAAATTGTTGTGCTTCAATTTAAAAGGACACAAGAAAACCAACTTTCCTTTTTTAAATCACAGACCAACATTATTTTTCTTAAAAAAAACAAAAGACTTGTTATATTAGTTCCAGTCTGTGTGCAAAAGAAATGCCAACTGCTCTTCCCATCCCAATCGACCGAAGCCACTTATTCAAAACTCAGTTGATCTAAGTTTTGAATAAATATTGCAGAAAGCTTGCATTGCAAATGGATTTTTCTACAGTAGAGAAGTGGCATAAGACATCACATAAACATCTGAGGAAATCTCCCAAAATGTTCAAGACAAAACAAGGAAAAAAAATCCTCCACCCCACAACATTCCCCAAACACAGACCAACACAAACACAGTATATTTACAACTTCAAGTCCAGTTTTAAATAGCAATAAAACAATCCTTTTCCAAATAAAAGCAAGTCATTTGTAGTGTTAACAGGTGAATGATAGTCCTCGTTTCACATCCGATATGTTCCACTTGATCACAGTGAGCCTCTGTAGTAAAAAAGTACAGGTAAACAAACATCCACTAGATGGCACCAGCGAGCGCAAAGAAGAGAAACCAACCTGACTGTCCCAGTCAGTTCCCAAAGATCAAAGCAAGTTCACAGCTATAATCGATTCTGATGAAGACTGCTGGCGGCTCTCCACGCTCTTTGTTAGGCGTGTGATCTCTCAGAGTAACAACACCTTTAACACAGGCCCCACAGGAGCAAGCAAAGGTGTGCTCTTGCAACTATGAGATCTTACAGTTTCCTTTGGAGGACGACGAGTACTTTGGAGGGCTCTGTGGGGGCCTGAAAGACTTGGAGCGTTTAAGACTGTTGGCTTTGCTCCCACTGCTGCTGCTACCAGACGCTGCACTGTTCGCCACTGAATAAGAGCGTCCATGCATCATTACAGCGTTCATCCCGTTGGCCATTGAGAAAGACTTGAGGTGGGACTTGATGGCCACGGGGAGAGGCAGTTTGTCAATGAGGTGCACCGGTGTGCAGGAAACAATTGAACGGCAGCACAGATCTTGGAGGCTGAAGACTGTGGAGAAAAAGAAAAAAAAGGGATTATAGTATGAACATAGGTTTGAGAAAAATACAGTAATTTTCAGCACCCTGTAACATTTCATTGTACCCATAAAGTGCACCAAAACGATGTTGCCCTCCGATAAAGATTACAACCAGCAGAAGGTTCTTATTCTACAGCTGCTTTTTCCTTTATGCAGCTGTCAAGATGTCCTAACTTTGTGCACTTCTTTTGACAGTCCCTTTTTAAGCTCTCCAAAAAGAAGTGTAAATATTCTAAATTGACGTTACAGCAGCATGTTGAAAAAAGCATATTTCCATGTCTCACATGTCAAAGATCATTTGGATATTTGAGATGTTAAAGACAGGTTTTATCTTGCACTGCGTGTATGCAGTGATGAACTACTACGTCCCAGAGTTCACTTATTGATTTTCATTTCAGAACACGTCCATTTTTACTCTAGTTTTATCTGGAGTACACACATGGTTGTCTTCAGTCTTGACCACTGTAGATGATGTAACTGTTCAACATCTGACAATGGCAAACTTTATTCTCAGAACAAGTATTTCAGAGTTACAGACTCTTTTACAGTGAACTGGGAAGTTGGTTTTTGTTTTAGCTCAATCATGTTCCAAACCTTTGTTCTTGACATGATATATTGTCTTTTTGTCAAAAATGACTTTTAAGTATTTTAGGATCCTTTCGTTTTGCTTTGATTTAATTTTCTACAACAGTAGTTACCACCTGAACAGATCTGCCTACCTCTGTTGGGCCTCCAGAACTTCTCCATCCCATGCCTCATCAGCACAATGCGTGAAAGCTCAGTAAATGACTCAATGACATTGAAGTTGCAGAGAGGGCTGACCTCGAAGAACGTCATGCTGTTCTTTTCTGCATAAGCCCTTGCCTGCTCTGTTGGTACCTGCCGCTTAAAAGCCAGGTGAAGACGGTTTCCCACAAGTATCCTGGGCACTCCTGGAGCATGCTGGAGGTCGGAATACAAGACAGGGTTACCAAACAGTCACAAATGTTTAGTTGTTGCAGTCTTCAAAGTACAGATTTTATACCAGACCTAGAAAAACTTATTTCCATTCGCAGGGGCTCAGAATAAAATCACAAGACACTAGGGGCTCACGTACTGGCATCCTGCAACATTTATGTGAAGGTGGGCCAACAACTTTACTCCACTGGTCTTTACCAAGCACCAACCAGCTCACTTCCACGTTGACACTCATGCGGAACCAAGTTTTGTTGCAGTGAAACTGATGGAAGAGACTTGCTGCAAAAACGACTTGTTTGTTTGTTGTTAAAATGTCCAATTTTAGAGCAGAAATAACACACGTACATGCTGGTAAATCAAAACGTTGGCAGAGGAGATCATGCCGTCAGCTTTCTTCACATTGTTTTAAGAGTGTTTAGGCATGTTTGAGCTCTGTGATCTTGTTTTTTTAAACAAACACTGCAGTGGTACCGATTGAGATTAAAAGGAAACCCCAGCTGGACCTCTTTATTGGCAAAACATACCAACAAGGAAACTCATCATCGATCCGTCTTTTGTTTTTTCTGTATCTCCATCCCCCTCAAACTTACTTATAGCTAAATGTTTCTGGTCTAAATTAATAAAATGAGTTGTGTTCACGTGATTTATGTTTAAGTAAAAGGGCTGAATGTAATTTAAAAACCCCCTTGTAGCCAGTTCTTGTAAGCCGATTAGAGCACACAGGAACGTTTTTTGCACCACAAAGGTTCCTGAAGGCCACTGTTGCACGGCTGTTCCCAGTAATGGGGACATGCGTCAACCATCCGGCCCCTGAAAAAACTGCCTGGAACCCCCGCTAGTGGAAATGCACCTAATACTACGTGTGTTTTTTCTGCTTTATCATCAGAAAGAAACAGGTTGGAGCAGATTACCTCATCAATTTCCCTGATCCAACGATCAATCCCATCAAACGACCAGCCATTAGTAATGTCATACACAAGCAGGATGCCCTGTGGAGTCAAAATGTTTTCATTAGTACTTTTAAGATCTTGCCTAAGCGTCAACCGGCATTTTATATAGAATGACCTGGCCTGAATGTAACAAAAGTCAGAAATAAAGGTCTCAGTAAAGCAAGACCCTATTCAGCAGCCCCCAGTCAGTCTATGGAGTCACAAATACACTGATACAATGTTAAATTATTCACATAAAATAAAATAATACAAAACCTAGTTTTCATGCAGTCATTTTAGTGATGATAGAATGGCTTCTTAAAAAGGATTCGGGTAACTCATCTCTGATCTCATTACAATATGATCATGGCCTCAATTAACACATATTCTCGTAAAACAAACTTTTTATTGAATGTCACACCGCTGAGCAAATATCTAAACCAATTGTGGTAGAGAGAAACTTAAGCACGTGGCTCTAAAATCTGCAGCCACCTCAACCTTGAAAGAACGTTGTCTATGTCTGCATGACATGTAGTCAACTCTGGAGCTGATCAGGCAGAAACATAACTGCAAGCATGCTGGAGCAACAGACTCTGTGCCAGTCTGATCTTGAACTGACCCTCTGCTGCTTTTTATCAATCTGTTCACACAACGGTGTGCCACAACATGTTGCTTTTAAGTTACTGTTGCTCATAAACTCAAAAGGTTGTGCGATTAAGACCTCCTATTAAGAGTCCTACTTGTTAAATCTTTATTGCAGGTACAGGAACAAACATAATTGTCAACCTTGAGTGCACTCAAGTTTATTGTCACCACATTCCCTTTGCTGGATCAGATGCACAAAGGCTGCAGTAATATAGTGCAGTAATGCAGTAATATAAAAAGCACGTTTCATTTTGCCCAGGATAAAAAAAAACAAAAACTTTAAGTTAGAAATGTTGATGTTTTTTGCAGACTGACGATGCACTGCCCAGTTTAACTTATATGCTATTTATAAATCCTATTTTATAACAAACTTTGCTAATTGGTTCCATGATGTTCCTTGAGGAGTTTCCTTTTCATATCACTGACATTTCCAACCATCTGTTGACCATGTCCCAACTTTCTAAAACACGTTGCTTCCATCAAATTCAAAATGAGCTAATAGTTTGCATGACATTGTAAAACGTCTCACTTTCGACTTATAATCTTTTTTTTTTTTTTTTTAATAAGTTTTGGGTTTATGAGATTTGCTAATCAAAGTAGTCCGCCTTTGTTTACATTTATCACGCCATTCCAATGTTTTTCAAAGCAGTGATTCTAGAGAAGATGTAGAACACTGCAACTTGTTGGTAAATTATATAATCTGTGTGGTTCCTCTGTAAACCAGACCATATGGCAAATCTATATAGATCAGCCATTATTTAAGATTACAGGATCTGCCACTAGTTCATATCTTTTTACATAACTGTAAGCAGTCCAGACCTGAGTTGCATAGAGAAAAGCTAATGAAGTGACACTGGCACTGCGATTCTCAATAAGAGGTAAACAAGACTGGGATTGTTCATGAACCTGATGCATCCAAAGTAGCGCTGCATTATATTATGAAAACATGCACTAGGTAATATCATACAGTAGTTTAACAATTGTGTGGACTTGAAAAGTAACCATAAATAAATACTCTAGTATCTAAACCCCATATCTTTCTGCTTTAAATAGGTATAGCTGACCCCTAAAGTTTTCCATTGCTCCTCTTCTTTGGATTCTGCCATCACAACACAACAATCTCCAAGTAAATTAACATCTGAAGTGATTTCTGGGCCGAGAAGGTTCCATGTGATTGGTCAAATAAATTTTAGATTTACAGTTTAAATGAATGCAATAAATTGTATTATTTTCCAAGTGACAATCTTGTATTTTTTTTTTTCCATTTTAGGCTGACATAAACAAGAATCTTGTGCTCCACGTACAAATAGTGCATAGTACATATACATTGCTTTGCAGAGAAAAGACAGCTTTACATCACCTGTGCTCCACGAGAGTAAGATCTGAAGATAGTGCAGAATCTGCCCTGTCCTGATGTGTCCCTGTTAAAGACAAACACAAATACGCAACGGTAAAGTATGTATCACTACGGACTTGATTATTCTTTATTGTCATGGGGGCAAAAGAAACTTACCACAACTCCAATTTTACTCTTCTCCCATCCAGCAGAATAGTGGTAGTCTTGTAATCGATCCCTAAGAGCACACACAAACCAAACGCATTAGAGTCGGTCAATTAAAGACTTTAGATTACATGTTGCACGAGTAAATCAATATATAAATATATTCACCACTGCTGTAGGCATAGGGAGACTCCACCGATCCATCCTGCAAACTGTCCAAAATTTCACCTTTGCCAACATCGCTGTCTCCCACGAGAAGAAATTTCAGGAGGTAGTCGTAACTCTTGACAGGACTGCTCTGAGTTCCCATCATTCCGCGCATTGGGTCCGGTTCAGAGAGCCCGTTAAGGTCGCCGGAGGTCGGGAAAGAGACGCCCAGGCGGTCCCGGCGGGGGGCCGCGGAAGCTAGGCCGGCGCCTTTTAGTTTGACATAAGCCGCGGAACCCGCTGGGAAGCTACCGTGGATTAAGGCGGTCGCCGTCTCCCTCCTCGAGGCCCTTCAACGCCGGACGGAGATCCAAGTGTGAGCGAGGAAGTTCGGGATCAAACGGACGGTCCAAACAACGCCGCGGCTAGCGCGCTCGTTAGCCAGCCTGCGAACTCACGCGACTAACTGCCTGCTTTAGCGGACTAAACGTGCCAAGTACGGATCAAACCGTCCGGCCCCACCTATAACGAGACTTTGTGAAATCAAATACGGCCTTTTTTGTTTTTGTTTTTACCTTAAAAAGAAAACGCGAACATGGAAAACTTAGCTCGCGAAGGGAAGGTACGTCCAAGACTACTGTGTTGGAACTTCCTGGTCGTGACCTCGTGGCTACGTAACATCCGGGGGTGGTACAATAAAAATAAAATAAAATAATAAAATGCTGTAGGCGTAATAATTATTGAATTTTCAGGTTTAAATGTTCGAAAACATCCGGCTAAATCCGACTAAAAGCAGCGGTACAT
The DNA here is from genome assembly GCA_014839995.1 of Xenentodon cancila. Lineage (NCBI taxonomy): Eukaryota > Metazoa > Chordata > Actinopteri > Beloniformes > Belonidae > Xenentodon > Xenentodon cancila. The sequence goes on along the minus strand of CM026198.1, from coordinate 23,708,770 downwards.
TCGTGCTTTGCACCAGTCCGCGACTGCTTTAACTTCAGTTTGGAAATTAGATCCTGGAAAGTATAAATCAATAAAATGAAATTGATCTTGTCCAAGAATTATCGAGGAATACTTGGGCTTGATAACCATGTATTAAACTGAGCCAGGGTTCAGTAGTTCCATGCTTTGTATCAAGGGATGTTTAACTTGGTGTTCCAAATAGTGTCACATTTTCTTGATTCAACAGGCGCATAAAAGTCATATTTATGAACCCAGCACCCAACTTGATGTACAATTCCTACAACGTCTGTATTATAATCACTGAATTTTAAAAACCCATTCAGGCGTATGACCAGTAAAGAGCCCTTTCTTCCTGGTCTTCTTTTGGTCTCACTGGCCTCATTGGTTGTTTGAGATTGTTTGTGATCCCTAGCAGCTGTTAGACTTCTCTCTTGATTGCAGCGCAGGAAAGTCAGGTGCAACCCTGCAGGAAGCAGATTGTAGAGTGAAAATGGGGCTAATGAATACTGGCCTTGCATTGCTGTTGTTTTTGTCTGCTTGTGTTGGTGTGCTCACGGACAGACAGACAGGGACAGACAGAGTGGAGACCATGATAGACAAAGAAGAAGTTCCCTCATTTGATATCAGATCTTGGAGTGCATCAGATGGTGGATCCTCAATGGCTGGAGTGAAAATGCTTCCTAAATATCTCATCGTCTCGCCATCCAATGATCACAAAGAGGATTTAAAGCCAGAAAAGGGTGGAAGAGCTGTCCCCAAATGGCTCAAGAAGGTGTTACTGGGTATTCCTCCCACTATTATTGATGCTGCTGGAGCAACGCAAAAAACAGACTTGGTTGAACTCTTGTGTTACATTGACAAAGTCAACATTAGAATAAGGAGGGATATTTTTAATTCTAATGATGCATTCAAGTATTTGAAACTAGGTACTTGTCCTGTAAACTATAGAGATAAAGAGTACTACTTCCTGCTGTACTCTCTAACAGCTGACTGTGGGTTCCATTTAGAGGTTAGTGAAGTTTTAAGATTAACTTTAAAAAACATAGGCTTTTTTTTTTTTTTTAAAGATATATAAATATATTTTTCCCAGAGCTTCCCAGATTATTCATCTATCAGTATTCCACTCAAATACTATCCAACCAGCCGGGTTTTAAGGGATATGCCATTTGACATTCTTCTGCAGTGTCAATATCCCAGGTAAGACGCATGTTTCTTAGTTTTCTGGTGGCTTGATTTTTATTTATTTATTTTTTTATGTTAATCTCTCAAATCTTCTCTCTTAACAATTGCAGGTTGTTCTACTCATATACAGTTGGTTTCCATCCTGAACTACAAGGAGGCACATTTTACAAAGCCCTCCAACCAAACAGCAGTTTCTCCATTTCCTCTCAAGATGGTGTGACTTCTTTTTTTTTTTTTTAATGTAATCTGATGCATATATATATATATATATATATATATATATATATATAATCTCAATTGACATGCTTTTGATTTTCTAAAACCAGATTTTAAATTTGGGTTTAAATGCTGATTTTAAAAGAGAGAAGATAGTAGAGATATACAAACTTGATGTGGCTAGTAACTTAAAAAAAATGTATTTTGTGAGAGAGTTATATTTTCTAATGGTAAAACTAACCCTCTTGCCTATAATGAGCTGGGATAGGCTCCGGCAGACCCCCATGACTCTGCGTAGGATTGAAACGGGCATAGAAGATGGGTGGATGGATGAAAAAATAGAGGACTAAGTCTGGACAAAAAAAATCCCAAACTCATCTGAATCACATGCACTGACTGAGCGGATCACAATGTTATAGAACAAAAGTTGAAGACTAGTTGTTTGTGGAAAGGTTTTATTTGCATGTGACCACAACAGATTATTATCTTAAGCAATTAAAAACAGGTTTAAAAAAATGCCATACACACATCTCTCAAACATGGACAAGTACTGTCAGTAATTCATAATGACATTTATTCTGCCTCAGAGCAACAAATGGTTCAAACATTCCTCACACTCTTGTTCTGTCACTCCTATCATTGCTTTTACAGCATTGGGGAATAAAATCCCCAGCGGTGAAGCCTACATGCTAGGACATCCAATGTACTTTGAGGCCAGCAGACCTGATGAAACCACAGGTTCTGCAGATGAGAGGATATACATCAATAAATGCTTTGTGACTGCTTCCAGAGACCCTAACTCACAACCTAAATATACAGTCATTGACAACCAAGGGTAATTTACAGAATTGGGGTAAATGCCAAATATAAAATTGTTTGCTTGGATTACAAGTATACGTTTCAACTGCAGCTGTATGATTGATGGCAAGACGACGGTGCAGTCCAAGTTCCTCCCTGGAAACTCAAAGATGGTCCAGAAATTCAGTGTTGGCAGCTTCATTTTCAAGGACGGTACTTCCACCACCTCTCCACAGGTAGCTATTATCAAAAGGCTTTATGCTATTGAATGGAATAATTAGGTTGACGGTGAAATGCAATGTCTTTCAGCAATTCCACATGCACTGCGAGATGTCTCTGGGGCCGCTTACTCCCACTTCAAGTTCAAAGGCGTGCAATTATGATCATGCTACCTCCAAGTGAGTTTAAATTTACCAAACTTGCCTGTGGCAAACTTTGTTGCATGTCAAGCCTCTTGTACACTCACGCTTGTCTTCTGAGTTGACAATCCTGTTTGTGCTTCAGGTGGAGGGAGCTCTATGGTAAGGACTGTGTGTGCACCTGCTGCGACTCAACATGCTCATCGGCACATCCAAAGAGTACGTTTCTGCCTTCTTTATGTACAAGCACGGACAGGAGACAATGCAGGAAAATTTATAAAATGCTGGAACTTCACAGATGTTGTACATATTTATGGCATGAATGTTACAAAGCATATATTGGTATTTAACATTTCCTTTTAACAGTGGCATCCAAAGATATCATCACCAGTAAATCTTGGAAGGTTGACTTCAGCACTGAGGGTGAATTTGAGGAGGTTGACCCACAGATGAAATCTTCTGATGCTGAAATGGTAATTGTGGAAGAGCGTACAGACTTCCTCGACTGTGACTGAAATTTAACGAGTTTATATTAAAACAAGAAAAAAAAACAAATATAAAAATCCTGTTGCGACGATTGCCATTTTAAATAAATTAAATGATAAATTAACCTCTGGGTCTTTTATTGCAAATGTGTTATTCATATATTGTCCACAATTTTAAATTGTTTATTTTTCTAAAAAAGACTACAAACTCTGATTGTAAATAGGCCACCATTTAAAAAAATAAAAATACATTCTTAACCAGAGTAGTTGGTGCTTTCAGCTCACTGAGCAACATAATCATATATAAGCATTTGTGAATTTCGAAGCATCTCCTGGAAATGCATGACAGCGTTTTTGTACATGCAGGTATGCACCACAAGGGGATGGAAGAGATTCACTGGTTGTGCTTTGATGAACTCTGTGGGTAGTTCAGTCATTTCAGCTAAAGGGTTGCCTATAAGAACATGGTTCAACTGCTTTTTCTCTAGACTTCTCTCTATGAAGCCCAGCAAATCTCGTAGCCTACGAGCCACAAAGTCCTGTCTCCACTGTGATGGTTTTTTATTCAGAAGCAGGTGCATTAGAGCAGTTTTGAAATGGAAATCCTTCAGTCCACTACTTCCTGATAAAGATGTCTGTCTTTTGTGGAGGAAACGTACAATTTCAAGAGTTTGATTGTGGCAAGAATTTTCAGGGAGGCGTTTGGAGAGATGTTCTAAGAGACGGTCTTCATAGGTGGTCAAGGAGAGTGTCCAGAAGGTGTCCAGATCACTGGAAGACCAAGGTGTAATAAAGAAATGAGCATTGTTGTCAAATCGAACTACTGGATTCATACTGAAACTGATCTTCTTTCCCGTTCTGAAACGAATGACCAGAGCACCTGGAGCCTCCATGTAGCGGATGTGGAGTTCAAACTCATACTTATGAGAAATCAGCGCCCAAGCTTGCTTGATAGTGCGCTGAAACCACCTGGTAACCTGTGATGTTGACAGGAGTGGCATGCTCTTGGAGCATAAGGGGCCACCGCAAACATCTGTTATTTTTGCCCTCACTTTCTTGTTGTCACAATGCAGCAGACAGACCATATCATCATCATCATCTGAGTTCTGGCAGGGGCATCCATTCTGGGACTTAGTTTCTTCCACCAGTTTTATTTGACCATGGACTTGCATATCTGACAACGGGTCACTCACCTGCTCATTGCAGTGGAGATGCTGAAAGTGATATGGCTTGGGTGGAGTAAAGAAAACGTTGATATCGCACATGTTCACTGTCTCAAAATCCTCAATCACCATACTGCCGTCTTTATCACTGATGGTCTTCATGGCTCCTATCAGGTCATTTGCGAATCCTTCCAGAAATTCATTCAGCCTCCACTTCTCAGATGTGACTTGTACACATTTAGCATAAAAATGCTGGAGAGTACCAACATCAGGGAGTGGCACTTCAGCAACAGTACAGATCATGGCGAAGTTCCTTGTTACCCGTTGATTCATCTGGAAACTTGTTCCAAAGTATTTCCTAAAGAAGCGGATTATGGAAATAACAGAAAATGTGTTCCAGATGTACCAGAGGTAATCTCTCTCCCACTCTGGAAGGACTTTCTCTGCAGCTTCCTTTTCCGTTGTCTTGGTCTGAGCACATGAAAAAGGTGATGCTTGTTCTGTAGAGCTGCGTATTTTCTTCTCATCTGGCTTCTTGTGTTGCTCCTGTGGTCTAACCGGTTCTTTGGTAGAGTCATCAGTCAGGATGTCTTTTTCCTTCAGCTCACTACTTGTGACTTGTGGTGTCTTCGTTGCCATCTCAGGTTCACCACCATATTTTTCTAACAGAAGTTGATCTAATTCATTTTTTAAATTCCCTTCTGTAAATTTGTGATCAACACCGATTTCTTCTGAGTCTTGTTCAGTAGTGGACAAATCCAAGTCTGAGATTTCATGTGTTTCAGAGGCGTGCAGAGCAGACAGATTCTGTTCTTCGGGAATGCCATTCACGTCACCTTGAGGTCCTCTGTTGTCATTTTGTGGCATAATTTGATCTAATTCTTCTTCCTCTCCCAGAAGCGGCTCCTCGTGTTTACATGAACCCCTGGTGACGATGTCCTCCAAGTCCTCAACCCCGGGGTCATCTCGTGGACACATTAAAAGTCCCAGAGCAACCACAAACACTCGCAGCAGAGTTTCTTGCATCATAAAATAACTGTCTGTGAAAGTATGAGTATAAGAGTGGAGTTCAGTTTGACGTTATCTTGGAAATTCATTTTTGATTAATGAAGTTTGTAAAATTAAAAGACTGAATTAACATGTTGGCAATTGCACATAAGAAATATTTTAACAGTAGTTAGAATAGTAACAAAAAGTTACTTCCTCGATAGGCTGAGAGCGCTCTCTTTACCTATTTCTATTGTACTAAACTTAATATCAAGCACAATTATTTATTGCATAAATAACTAAAGAAGAGAAAGAATACGCACCAAAATGAGCGCGATTATCTCAAAACACAATGTCCGCTTATACGTGAATAGGTAATAAGGAGGAGACAACCTTGCGCAGCCACGGGCTCTGAGATCTCTTCCGTTTATAGATGCAGGTTGCGACTTACTTCCTTCTCACCCTACCCATGTGCTTTGCTGTGACATTTTCCTGTGCAGTATTCAGTGCAAGAAAGTGTGTACAGACTTCCTGAAATTTCAACTGCATTTTAAAAAAAGTGTGAGTCACTGAAACGTCTTTTTCATGTTGCATGATAACAATAAGTATTAGGCTACGTAGTTTTGTTTAAGCAAAACGTATGTGTAACAAATAGTTTGAGGCCGTTAATATGAGAGTGAACCCCGGCCTTTTATTCTCTTGTGGGTTTCTAACTGGTTTGTCAAGCTCTGTTTCCCTACTGTGGGTCCAGATCTATTCAAAAGACTATGAGAAATAAAATAAAATACTCTGAGATTTGACAATAGTCCCATTGTGCATGTGCTCAGTTGCTGTTGTTTGACTGATTTAAACTGGTTTAGGAAAGTTTTTGCATGTTACAATTGATGAAGCTACACATTGATGAAACTGTACCCATGATGTTCAGGTACTTTGGACTGATATAACCACAAGCTGTTTTTATCTGGGAGAAAAAACAAAATGAAACGCATTAATCTGAAACCCGAGTTGATAGAACGGAAACTATGCAAAAGGTTTTCTAAGTCTGTAAGAGGTTTACTTTAGAGAAAGTGTGATTTGAATGAGAATCTTTTGTTACATCACACTAAAACAGGTGACTCTGTAGGGAGGGGCGTGATGACAGACGCATGGGTTGTCTTTGAACATCACCAGAGAGTTTGAGACATACTTAGCAGTCGGTCAGAGAGACGATGCTTAAGTACATAGAAACCTATAAATTATTTGCTACAGAAGTTGTCATTATATGATTTTTCCCTTTCATCTGCTCATCATCTCATAAGTAAAAAGGTAAGAGTGTCATGTTACTTTCTGATGAAATCTAAACTTTGTTTTATCATCTGTGTATTAAACTGAATCTCTGTTTGCTTGAAATATTCTTGAGAAAAAAATAGTCTGTTGCTATTTTTATTCATAGAGTAACTTTAAAAATGTTTGTAATGAATACATCTCTGAAAAATATTTATTGTACATTTTATAAATACCTTTTACATGTTTTTTCCCTGTTAAGCCTCTCAATACTGGGAAAAGGGATGCAAAGCAGCTCAGCCAAAATGCATTTATACAATTGTTTAAAAACAGTTAAATTATAGAGTCAATAGTTTGCCAGCTTTTACAAGTCCCAGTAAATGTTTTTAATACGAATTTTGAAACCAGAAAATTGACAGTTTCTTTTATTGATTTAAGTAGATAATTTGGTTCAACTCTATTTAGCACGGATCAAAACTGACTTACACTTTGATATTCTTATCAGAAAGGGATTCCTCTTGTGGAACCATTTAACACACCAAGAGGAGGCTTTTTTAACGGATTGCTTGTCAAGTGAGATGGCACGGTGGCTCCACATTGGACCAGTGATCTGGACAGGGTGCAGCCCTGCTTTTCACCCAACAAAAGCTGGGATAGATTTCAGCAGCTCCCTGTGACCCTATATAGGAATAAACTGATATAGATAATGAATGCATGAATGGATGCTATTAAGTGATATATGTGGCCACTGAGAAAAAGAATAAAAAAGCTGGACAGCCCTTTCTTCCCCTTCTTTTTACAGATTTAACTGCATCTGAGCCAGAGGTCCACCACATCTCACAAGATGGATAAGTTTCGTATGATGTTCCAGTTCCTCCAATCCAACCAGGAGTCTTTTATGAATGGGATCTGTGGAATCATGGCACTTGCAAGTGCGCAGATGTACTCTGCCTTTGAGTTCAGCTGCCCCTGTATGCCAGAATACAACTACACCTATGGGATCGGACTGCTCATTGTCCCTCCTATATGGTTCTTTTTGTTAGGTTTTGTATTGAACAATAATGTATCAGTGCTCGCAGAAGAGTGGAAAAGACCCACTGGGAAACGAACAAAGGATCCATCAGTCCTGCGCTACATGCTTTGTTCAATCACCCAGAGATCTCTGATCGCCCCTGCAGTGTGGGTGTCTGTCACTCTCATGGATGGGAAGAGCTTCATCTGCGCCTTCAGCATCAGCTTGGATATTGAAAGGTTTGGGAATGCCAGTCTCGTTAAAGAAATGTCAGAGACAGAGAAGATTAAGCTGCTGGCAAAGATTCCTTGCAAAGATCTGTTCGAGCATCATGACGTAAGAGTGGCGGCATCACGATACATCAAGTGTATATCACAGGTACCCTTTGGTTTTTATGTTTCCTTTATTTTTTTACATTCTTGTTTGTTGAATGGTTTTCTACATAAAACTTCTTTATAACACAAAAACCTACAGTCAAACTTTGAAAAACTTTTTGTCAAAATACTAGAGAAAGGCTCACTAAATAACATGAACAATGTAGTCAAACCGTAGTTTTGCAGTTTCACTGACAACATTTTGACACTATTGGTGTAATCTAGGTGCAAGTGGAATAGTAAAAACAAAGATGAATAAAGTGTGTGCTGGCTTACAAATGAATGTAAAAGTGTTGTAGTTAATGGTAGTAGTGTAAAAGAAGTCAAATGTCAGCACTGATGTTGTTCCTTAGAATTAAAAAACAACAACATTGTGTAGTCGAGTTAGCTCATTCCAGGAGTAGTGTAAACTACCGAACTCTTTACAATTTTTAACTTTATCTATGATCAAGTGTCTGAATTTGATGCTGTTTTCTGCACCTACATGGTACATGTCAGAGCAAAACATTAAAAGATAGGCTCCAAAAATTCTCGCTTTTGTGCTTGAGACTGTTTTTTGGGGTCTTTAAAGTGACTACCAGCTCAAAAACGTCAACATGACACAATCTGTCAGTTTTCCGGAGCCAGCTGGGTTAAAAGCGTCTCAGTGAGTTTTTCAGGGAGTTGCAACATCACCGATCCAGGTCCAGAGTCATCTAACTTCCTCTCTTCCTCTTCAGGTTTTACATCTTGCTGCATTAGTTTTATCTGTAAAGTAGGTAGATCAAACCCGTAACCCGTAGATTTTAAAAAAATGGCTCACCTCATAGAAGACCAGTTGACCCCCCCACCCAAAACCAACTGCTGAACAGAGCTATGAAGAGACAGTTGGAAAATTATCTTTTGTGCTGTATCTCTGTGGAATTTTGGATCATAACATATCATGGAAATTTCTAAGGAAATTGTCAGCATTAAAAACAAAAAAGTATTATATGTCTCCTTTAAGATAAAGATTTTTTTTTTTTACAAATGATAATCATAATAGAACTTAAAACTGAAACTTAAACTGGTGGCTTCCAGCTCTCACAAATACAGTATTGAAATGGGTGAGCATGTTTACAGCACCAAATAGTGTTTTTTTTTCTTTTAATTTTCTCATATGGTTTAATTTTAATAAATGTCTAAATGATCCAATATCTACCCCAAATATAAAGATTCCAGCAACAGTTCAAAAACTGAAAAATAACTATTCTGTCTCCTTTAATGCATTTTCTCACAACCCTTGTTTTATTTAGTATCTTGGTAAGTAAACTATCCACGAATGAGGTAAAACCAGCTCCGCCTCTAGCAGCTAATACCAACACGTTGCTCACACTGGCTTCTTATATTGTCGTATTCAGTATGATGATGACATATATAACTCAGGAGGATAAAACAAGTAAAACAAAAAACAACTGTTAGTTTACCGAAAGGTACGACTCATGCTGGCATTTTACTTCCAAATGTTGCCTGAGATCCTCATTAATGTTCACTGCAACATTTTAACTTCCTACATAGAAGCCAGTTCTGTTTATCTAATGTTCCTCACAGATTGTATTGAGTGGGTTAGGGTTAGGGTTAACCCTTTCTTTATTGGTTATTATTGGGTTCGGCAGGTATTTGACTTAATCATACATGGGATTGGGGCCAGTTCTAGTTCTCGCACTTATGCATATTCTTAATGGTCAATGAGTAGCTTCAGTGATGAAAAGGACTCTTAAAAGTAACCTGTTTCTTTCTTTTCCTCATCCAGCGAGATGATTTCAATTTCATTATCAGGTCCGAAAACTCACAGACTCAAAAAGAGCAAAATGGAAAAACCTTTACGGGCTATTTTTTCTTTTCCTTTTTCTTTCTTTCATGCACCTTTATTGTGTCTGTTTACTGCGGTGCTATTTTTGCTGTAATAAATGAAATAATGTTTGTATTTTACAGGCATGTGGGTGGATGTTTCTGCTCATGATGACCTTCACTGCCTTTATGGTCAGAGCCATTCGACCATGCTTTACCCAAGCTGCCTTCCTCAAAACCAAGTACTGGTCTCATTACATCGATATTGAACGCAAGATTTTTGATGAGACTTGTAAGGAGCATGCAAAGAGCTTTGCCAAAGTTTGCATCCACCAGTACTTTGAGAACATCAGTGGAGAGATACACAACCTCCACCAGTGCTGTAGCAAGGACAACAGTGACAATGAGGATGAAGACAAGAAAGGAAGTGACGAAGACAAGCTCCTGGGCATCAGGGCTCAGGACGACATGAACAAGATTTTGTGGAACTGGCACACCTGTAAGCCAGCCCTTGCTCTGAAAAGGGACCAAATACATGCTGAAAGCAACGGCAAATTGAATGGAAACCTAAATGGAGCAGTAAATGGGTTTGCACAGGGACACACCCATGATACGGAAAAAAGGGAATGGGCAGTGTACTACAGTAAGGTTTGACGAGTTCAAAGAGAAAAAGAAAAGACTGGCTAATCGGCTATTACACATTTACTGTGTTTTAGTTTAATCCAGAAACTACTTTAACTCTATTTTAGAATCTGTAATTTACTCATAAATGTAGCTTTGGCTTCTGAGGTAGTTTGTAAAGTTTTATGAATAAATAATTACAGTGCACTATGTACAATGTGAACGAGTAAACACATTTAAGAAAATGACAGGTTCTAAAGAGCTTTCTAAATCCTTCAGACAAAACGCTGGATCCCCCGAGTCTGACAAGTGATTTAAAAGATGTCTAAATGATATATGAATCAGGCCACCCCAACAAATTTAGCCACCGAACACTCGGGGAAAAAAAGGAAGCAGGAACCACAAAATTACATCATGGGATCTGCAGGTGCCTTTGCAACATTGGTTCAGACTAAAGCCAGCTTTCCGGGTCAGGAATTTTATTAACAGTGAAGCATGGAGGGGGAACTATCATGATATGTGGTCGCTTTGCTTCCTCAGGGACTGAGAGGCTTGTTGGGTATTTGATTATGATTATTCATCACATTAAGACTGTTTTGCAAACATGCACTGCAGAAAAGAAGTTTTCCATGCTTTATGCAAATGTGCTGCACATTAGAAAGCAAATGCCTGCTGTGGCTATATGCAGAGTTTAACCTGCCAGCTCTCTAGTATCAAGTCTGGATTAAGTCAGAATGAAGTTGGAAAGATTTATGGCATTTGTGCAGTGATAATATTTGCTACTTCACTTTTCTGTTTGCCTGCATATTGCTTTCCAGTGTCATTTAGCAAATATTGCTGATATGTTAAAAATAAATGTGGAATTGATATAAACTCAAAACAGTTATTAATACAGAAAACTCATGAGCCTTGTCTGGTTTCTTCACTGTGCTGTAAACAAGACTTTTTCCTCCTGAACATTGTCTACTCTACCTTTGGGTGGAAGAGTTTCTCCTGTGAGAGCATGTGTCACGTTTAATGTCTCCTGTTGTCAAGTGTGTGTGTGAGGCAGAAACTTCAGACACAATGTGATCATTTTTCAGATACTCTCCAAAGTTCATGCAAAAAAAAAAGAAAAAAGATCTAACAAGTGCTTGAAGACATTATAAACCCATCTGTCAGGTAACAAAGTAGAAGTGCACAGGGTAACAAACCATGGTGTATGTGAAGAGTGTCAAAAATGTTTTACTAAGCTGATGTCAGAGACCATTAAATCAGAAATTACAGCATTTTTATATTTGACAGAGAGGCAGTGTATTTATTTCAAGCATCTTAGACAACTATAATGCTGAGATTCTGGCTGTAACCAGATAACTCACTTCACTGTTTTCTGTAACTTATTTTCCCAATTATACCACAATTCAAGAACAAAAGTTGTCTGTCTGTCTATCTATCTATCTATCTATCTATCTATCTATCTATCTATCTATCTATCTATCTATCTATCTATCTATCTATCTATCTATCTATCTATCTATCTAGCTATCTATCTATCTATCTATCTATCTATCTATCTATCTATCTATCTATCTATCTATCTATCTATCTATCTATCTATCTATCTATCTATCTATCTATCTATCTATCTATCTATCTATCTATCTATCTATCTATCTATCTATCTATCTATCTATCTATCTATCTATCTATCTATCTATCTATCTATCTATCCACCTTTTACATAGTTAGGAAAACCTTTAGCTCACATAAAACTGCAGTTTACCCTAAAACCCCCTTTTGTTCTTTGTGTTAACCGTCTGTTATGTATTTGTCAGCGTGTCAGTCCTCTCTGTGGGACTCAGCTTGACTGAAACATGAAGCCTGCAAACTCTAGACTGCTATTAAGAGCTTCTTTATCGGGCTGATAGTACAGCAATAATACAACACAGTAGAGAGTTCCCATTGATATCAGCACTAATGAATGTTTGTACTGATCCCAAATGCATGGCTCCCATAAATATTCCCAGAGCACAAGATGGAAAGTAAAACATGGGTTCAGCGAAGAAAACGAATGAAGAAACAGCTTTAGGCACGTAAAGCCATTTCTGCTCCTTATTTAAAGCAAAACTTTGCGCAGGATGAAATAACACAACACTTCACAAATGGAAACTCATTAGAAATAAAAGCTATACGTGGTTTGACTGCTAGGACCAGTAGTTGGTAAAAACTGAAACTAAACTATATATTAAATGATATATTTTGCCACGCTAATAGCAATGCAGCTCTGTTTTTTTTGTTGAAAGCAGACTGAACTGGTATACTACTTTATCTCCAGCCAGGTAAACCTGAGATCCATGCAAAAACAAGATTGCAGCAGCCAAAACATTTACAAGCCACCAGCAAAACAAGGTCAACATTTGCATCTTATTTGTCTCGTCCCTGGTGCTGACGGTGAAGCCCTGGTTGTAAACCCATTTAAAACAACTTTTACAGGAAAACCTCTTTAACACACTTTACATGACTGTAATTACAGGTGTATATGCATATTCTGCAAAGTTTTTCATACACTGATTTTCTTCAGGAACCTGATGCAATGTTGTCTTTTTTTTTTTGAGTCGTGTTTCACAAGAGGGCACACTGTAACCAAATCCACCACCCCCCACTCGCCAACACAGCCAACCTAGTAATGCCTGGTGTTAGATTCTGGAGCCTCTGAACGCCCGATAACGTATGCAGCATATTAAGTTTTGTATTTGCATGCATCTGTGCAGTCAGTCCAGCTGTTCCTTAGTAGTCATGAGTAATGTCAGTACTGGAGCACTGGGGGAGGGGTGAGGAGGGTGGGGGTGAATGAAAATGGCATGTATCCCATTGACCACCCCCCCCCCCACCCCCCACCCCTCCTGTTGGTGGGGATTAGTGGAGCAGCACTCCCCTTGACCGTCTCACAGTTTGCCCAGTAGCCCAGCAGCTGTTCTCCTCCTCAGTGAATTGGCAGCCAGGGCTGCTGGTGTGGGGGCGGGAGTGCGTTCAGCGTCTTTGTCCAGAGGGTGATTTTTCACTCCATAGTCCTCCACCACTTTTTCCTCTTCTTTTTTTCCTCCATATTTACATTTTCTCATTCTTTGTCATCCTATTAATTTGTAGCTGAAACAAGTCAAACATTAAAAAAAATGCGCATCTGCAGCTCTGCAACCACAGTCTGTGCAGGAGTGAAAGGATGGACTGGAGCATCAGGAGGAATGGTTTATTATGATTTTCTTCTGACCTCCATATCACACGACCGGGGCTTTGTTTTGGTTGTCAGGACATCAACCATGCGCATATTATACTGGCCTCCCTTGACTTTGCTGCAAGTGTCTCTCTCGTCTTCTCCTCACATATACATGCGCATACAAGGCTGTGCGCACGCAGACACATCCACATGAGCATGCTTGCAGGAGCCCCATTCGTTAGTTCTGGCTCGTTCTGCCTTCTTCTGCCTGCAGATTGGAGGACGGAGGAGGCGAGGGAGGGCTGAAGGAGAGGAGAGTTGCGAGGCAAAACGGCTGGTCACATGAGCGCGGATCTGTTTACAAACCCAAGGCAGAGCAGAGCAAGGGGAGGAAGGGAAAGGCAAATAGCAGACTCTTTCTGAGCACCATTATGGATTGAAAAAAAAAAAAAAAAAGGACAGGGAAGGATGCCATGACGAAGCCAGCTGGAGGTGTGCGAGTTTGAATGCGACACCCTCGCCTTTGTTTGTCTCAGATTTTTTTTTTCTCAATCGAAGCCGCAGATGGTTAGAGGGAGAGTAGGACCCCCTCCTCCCCCTTGATGCACACACGCACACTGACTGACTGACTGACTGACTGACACGCAAACACACACTCACCAAAGCCAGTAAAGGGGCTGTTGTGGACTGCATGGAGCCCTCTTCACTTTGTTTGGGCTTTGAAGGAAGCACATCTTTGCCTTCTGTACTGGGGAGGAACCTTAACTGCAAGATCAGAGGACTGGAGGAGGAGACAGCACAGGAGACCAGAGGGGGGTTGAGACTTGTGAAAATCCCCTGTTAAAAAAAACAGCTTTGACAGGAAGACAAAGCACAGATTAATGTTGGATAATTACCTTCACTGGGCGAGGAGTGTCATTTCGAACGCTGGATGTCATTGGATCTGGTGAAGGGACAACACGGCCGAGGAAATCTGAAGTCAACGAGACATTTATCTCTGCTGGAAATGTAAGTATTTCCTGTTAGCAGGCTGTTTTGTTTATGACGTGATTGAGTGAGGTTCAGTTTTTCACAATAACAAATCAACTGATGCACACGAGGCCATCGACAGCAGCCATTTCTTCTCAACAATAATTTCTCCTTTCCTCTCCTCTCTGTTGTCATGGCATCGTTCTCTTTGGGATCTAGAGGCACCAGGGGTCTTCAGTCTCAGTCTAGACTACAATCCCAAGTGTCCCAGTTTTAACACAGAGTTGTTAATCCAGATTTGGGAATGGTGAGCACCACAGACTGCTGAGCCAACAAAACCACACCATCCCACCACCTGAGGATTTCAGGAATCTGAAAATCCCGATGACCATTTCTGCAGCATCTAACTAACATCACCCGACAAAAGAGCGATCCGGATCAGGATAACCGAATCCAAGCTCCGGAACAGATTCGGTGTGTGAGGCTCCAGCCCAGAGTTTGGCTCGCCTTCAGCCTTCTCCTGACAGGGCCTAAATTCACTGTTGCTGCCTTGGGAGTCAAATTTCATGCAACCATTCCAACGGTGAGACGGTAAGTGAGTGGATTTCACTGCACTTATCCAAATACTGAGAGGTGGCGGCAGTTTCACAAACTCTGCTAATGGGTCTCACACAATGGCTAATAATTCAGAGCACCTGCTTGGTGGTTAAAGAGGGAGGTGTGATCCACGGGAATGAGCAGAAGTCAAGCTGGACAGTTACCTGATATCTGCAGATATATTTTACACTGTAAACTTGTTCCATGTTGTAATTGTTCCCCGTGCATATAAAATACTTGACCCACGATTGTATCTCTCTCTCTGCGACTGGTCATCCCTATGACCCCCCCCCCTTTTTTTTTTAAAGCCTTCCACCCCCAGCCACATTAAATTATCCCACTCATACCCCCCACAGTGTGCAAGCTGTACCCATCCACTCAGCTACAGAGTCATGTGGACATTTGGAGGCTGGTAAAGAGCATCCTTGCTGGAGATTAATAGGAACACATGTGGCCTATGGAAGCTGAGCTTCCTCTGCTATTGTTATACCAAATTATCCGTGTCCCCCGACCACATTTTGTTTAATACGCCCCCCAAACAACACATTTGCATACTTCTGTCATGCCACACAGACACTACACAGTCTTCCCTTCCATCCCCCGGTGTTATTGCACGCACACACACTCCACCGTTCACCTCTGTAGACACTGTGGAACAGATGGCGGCGTGATGGAAGCGGTGTCTGTCCCTCATGTTAGTCTTGTTCAAAGCCAACTAACACAGTCGTACCAGCGGCTCAGTTGCCACCACAGCGTCACTCACAGTTCCCCGTACACACCTGCATCCACGCTGTTGTTACAAATAGGTCCTCCCCAAATATGCGACGCTGTCATAACAACAACATTCCCCTCATATACGCTTTGTAGCAACAAGCGCCCGTAGTCTTCAAGCCCAGCAGCAATCAGCAATGGATGCCTGAGTTGTTATTACAGATCGTTTTTGCTTAGCCAGTAAATAATCTTCTGCTTCTCTTTACTGCACATTCAAAATAAAGTGTTTGTAGCTTGCAAAGAAAAACTTGGGGATCCTTTTTCATTTAGTGTAACTGTCTATACAATTTGCATACCACAGTGTGATGTTCACGCAACCAGTTTAGACTTGAGTTGTCTATATATTAACTACTGTGCACCAAGTCAAGGTAGGTGTTATGATAAAGTAAAGAAAGATCAAGGATAGGATATTACTTGTCCCGACACCTATCAACTCTGAAGATAAATACGTCTCTAAAGCACATAAAGGGTTATGCATCTATTAAAGCAAACAGAACGAAGGCAAGGTTATGACTGCTTTAACTTAGCTGACACGTTTATACCCTATAAGGTGACAAATGCATTTATTTGCACACTCTTTCTGGCAGGATGCCTTTGTGGTTTAGGTTCTCAACGATCTGAAGCATGACGTCTGACATCTATCACCTCCCACTCAATGTGTATGTCATTGTGCTGGGCATCGGCCTTTTCGTCTTCATGCTCAGCCTCATCTTCTGCTGCTACCTTTTCAGGTAGGTGGAACAGTTTTGGAAGACGATGGGGGAATAGTTAAGCGTTTTTGGCTCACTGAACCAGCACTGCAAAGCAATATGCCAACATTTAGTTATAGATTTCACTGTGTATTTTCACACTATAGAGCATACTATATTTGTAATGATGGATTTATTATATATCGACAAAAGCTGAAAAGACTGTTTTTACAAAGATGTGAAAGTGTTTTAAACTGAATTTTTAAGTTGACATTAGATCCAATGACTAAAATCTTCAAATGCAGACAATCATCAGCAGGTCTTTAGTTGGATTTGGCTCAGCTGAATGTGGTGGCCTGGATTTACAGCCACATCTTTACTGCCTCGACTCTCTTTCACTGATCTCATCGGTATTGTTTTCAGATGCAGTGGTTGTCAGTGGAGGCCTCTCAGAGCCACCTGTCCAACGTCAAACTGCCGACAGTCTTAGCAACCAGACTTCTGAGCTATAAGGACAATTACCTAGTATACAACTCCTTGTTAATGTCTAATATATTCATATTTTGATCTCATGCACACACATCATCACTGATTTCTGCTAATATGGCATGCACGTGTGTCTTAGAGCTTCTAATTGTGGGACTTCTTTAAAAATGTCCACCCTTCAGAGCTAGTGAACAAATTAGACGTAATGACTTGTAGGAAAATGACTGACTTAATAATTCATGTGAGAAGTTGATGAATTTTGTTCAGAGTTTAGCCGTAGGCGTCTTAGAACCAGCACCTACTGGTTGCTTGTGGTATTGCACTTTAAGGCATTTTCAGACTTTTTCTGAAATGATTACCAGTGGTCGTCTTTTACCTCCCAGACAATCTGCCATCCCACCCAGACAATAAAAACAGACTTAACTGGTGCAAACATTTAAATGTGAAAAATAATGTGTAATTCACAGGGAATCGATGCCTACGTTTCTTTGCTGTTATACCACCTACACTAATACGAATGTGGTGTTGAATGTTTTGGACCAGGGAATCTTTAGACTGTGGTGCGATCTTGAATTAAGGGCAAAAAAACAAAAGAAATTAAATTAAATTAAACTGCTACGGTGAAAGAGATGGTTTACTGGAATCTTTCACGTTAGCCCAAACCCCTCGATTCAGTATCCACCACCTCTTACTCCCAATCAACCCCTTGCACTGAATCCGACTCCCCATTCACAGTCGTCACATTTGAGTAAAAGTGGATGAGTCACTGAAATCTAATTTTCAGTCAGCCACTTCTAACAATTGAGGAGGAGCCGCTCATGTTGTGCAGAGAGACGTCTACTCGCCATGTTGGGCAGCGTCACCTTTGACACGGTTACATCTGCTGTACAGACTGCAGACCATGTTGTTCTGTCTGTGTCCTTCTTAGGTTGAAACAGCAGGGAACGAGGGAGCAGTTCAGCTACAACGAGGTATGTGACTGCATCTGTATCTGTGACTGCGGGTGAATATGTAACACAAGGCTCTGAGGCTTGTGATGAGCATTAGCAGGCCGAGAACATCCACACCCTTCCCGTCAGCTGCGAAGCCTAACGCAACCCTTTGTAGATGACACTCTTGACCTTGACATCTATGTTTCATTATCTGCACTCCAGTTGTAAAATGTTAACCCAGTTGTGGTATGAGCCGGTCTAAATCTGTGGAACAGGTAGCACGTGTCACAGTGCGTGTTCTTGATGAGGTTGTTTTGACCATGCAGGAAACAAAGGAGCACATGCCACTCTTGCATATGTCTTGACCCTAATTGTATCAGGACACCGAACCCATCCAAAGTGTCCAGTAGAGAGCTTTAAAAACAGTTACAACACTATCACAAACTCCCCCCTCTCATTTTTCCTCATCGTAGGTGGTGCTGAAGGGAGCAAGCAAGAAGCTGAGCCTCCTTGGAGTAAGTCACATTTTCTGCAAAAGCTTGTTCTTAAACAATGGCCACGATAAACGTCAGGATGTCTCACTGTTTTCCAAATGAGCTCAGATGATCCATTAAGAGATGAAAGGGTTTCTTCAGCCGGTAAACTCAATCAGTTTGTCCTGCTGGATGTGATTAGTCGGCCATACCGCACATATTCAGGGAGGATGCCTCGCAAAGAAAATCAAAGAATGCCATTGTGAGAATGCCTGAACGTAGGAACGAGACTTCGGGCAAATTTGGGTTTTAAATTCTGTGCAGAAATGCCACTGTTGCTCAGAAACACAGCAACGTCCAATTCCACAACACTGGCATATTTGTTCTCTGGATTTGAATTAAATTGTGAAACTGAAAATGAGGCTTGGATATGACAGCTGTGGCCCTCAACTCCATAACGCAGCAGAGGTGAGCGAAGTAGCGCCATCTTGTAGTGAACTGAAAGTAACTCATACAGACATTCAGTCTCTGATATTATTTTAAAATTGAATGTCATTCCTTTAAATGTAGCAAAAGTACTTGTCAGACAGAACTACATATTTACGAATGTCAGTGAAATCCGACTGTAACTGATAAAAACTGTCCTGAGTCCTCAACCAAATCTCTGGGACATGATTTAATCAAGATACCAAAGACTTTTCAGCAGCTCTCTTCTTCTGCTTTTGTTAATTGTCTGAGAGGGTGGAGTCAGCCTCTAAGATCCACCCCCTTACCTGCAGAGCGGGCCTCTTTTGAAATCACTGTCATAGTTTCTGTTTTTTAGGCACATTAATGTGACACTGGCTTGAGATAAAGATGAGGAGCAGGATTACTCTCCACTGATTTGGGTCTGTGATGTCACACTACCCGGCATAAACAGAGTTATATAGAACCAGGCGTTATTAAACAAGTGCACTGTAGTAAAAAAATCAATTTTTGCTTTCTAAATTACAGTGGATCAGGAGTATAAAGTAGCAAAAACCTGTCCGGCACATTAAGCCAACTGCATATATTGAGGGTGACGCCAAGTAAACTGCTTTAGGAAATGTACTTAGATTCTTCAAACACTCAAGAGACAAAACAAACAAAAGTAACCCGACAGACTCTGACATAAACTCACATTTCTGTGTTTTTGTTCATGCAGCAAACCTGTGCGGTGTGTCTGGAAGAATTTAGGACCCGGGATGAACTGGGAGTGTGTCCGTGTTCACATGCATTTCACAAGAAGTGAGTGTTTCCGAAGGAATAGTTTTGCTTTACAAGAAATAGCCAAACGTAGGTACATTCCTGCTGGTGTGCGTTAAAATCCAATGACATGCTTTTAAACCTGTGAGCTTTACATAGGACATGTTTGTTTAGCTCAGTTTAAAGACTGAATGTGCTAAACAGGTAGTTTCCCCACAGCGTCCGGCAGCGGCAGCGGCAGGGCCACACCAGCTATTCTCTTCAGTATTTCAGGAGCCAGTGCTGCGCCAGGCTGACCATGTCCAAGTGGCATCTTCAGCTGAAAAAGGGAAAAGTAACTCTGTTTAGAGGTTTCGAAGCAGATCTCTTCCCTCACTGCACCTCACCTGTAGAAAATAGCTTGAGCTGCCTCCATGTTTACCAAGCACATTTTTCTCAAACTCTACATTTCTGCAGCATCTTTTGTCAACCGCTGCCTGAAACACTCTGTTTTAGCTCCAGTTTCTTTTTGACCAGGAAATTCTTTTTCTTGTTTTATTGTGTATATGTGATGTTTGCAAATGAATACAGATCCATAGTTTAATTTAGAATGTTATGAAAGCACAGTAATGCAATAATCATGCTATTGAGTTCATGTTTGCGATTGTACCGTGGATTAACTGAAATTTGCAGAGATGTATTTCACAGCAGGAGCTCACGAGAGCACGGAGCCGAACGGTTTCTTACCGTAGTTTGTTTGCTGAGTTAGAGGAACCTGTTTTAGAAAACTCAGCCTAAGAAGGAACAAAATATTTTCTGATCCTTTACATTGGGGTCCTGTGGAGGTTACTTCCTACACGGTTCATACTAAACCCACTGCAAGCCTGCTGTCAGAACAAAGGTTAGTTTTTAAAGATAATGCTGCAAAGAGGATGTACGTTCACATATGCAAAGCTGAGATTAAGCTCAACCCTGTGGAAATCTTTTAACTGTTCCTGGGATGGGCTGCATGAAGGATCATAGATATATTGTCTTATGCAATGTCAATAATGGAGAACCCACTAAAAATATTATATGTATAAGTTAAAAAGGAAAGAAAAATTAATAACTACAAAAATGAAATATAGTATATTGCAGTCGTTCCCCTCCTATTTTCATTTTTTTATGTTTTCTTTTTACGTGAATCTTTGCTACCGTCACTGAATAGACGTCGTTAATGTTGGAGCAGCAGCTGTAGGATTGAGTTATCGCCTTTGATTTCATAAATGGAAAAAATAGAGTTTTAACTTTAGGCCTTCTAACTTTACTGACCTTTTACGTGCACCGAGAACCTTATAAAAAAGGTGGTAAAAAAATCTGAAAAAAAACCCTCAAAACAAACAGAAATGGTCCCTGTGTCATATTGTCTATAAGATTTTGAAGCTTCAATACTTATTCTCAAATGTTTGCCCAACTCTTACAAAAATATTAACTTCTTTCTCCAACAGTAAAGTTGAGGAAACCTTTCTTGTTGTTGGTCAGTTAGAATTATTATTTTTTCTCTCCCATGCAGAAAGTCAAACGTTAACATGTACTTGGTAAGCAGTCTTGGACCCACATACCCTCCCTCGGTTTCACCCATACATTGTCTTTATTTATTTGGGATCAGGGCCCTCTGACGGGCTCTCCAGTACCTTCGTACGGCTGTACTGATGCGGAGGCATGCATTTTCATCTATCCAACATGAGCTTATCTTCAATCTGTTTGCTGAACTATGGAGCTTTTGGTTCAACTGAATGATTTGATTCATGAGAAAAGACGACGATATGAATGTTACGTGTACAAGTAGATCAGTCCCTCGTCATAATACTGCCACCCCCGTACTTTACAGTTGGGATGGTGTTTTGAGGCCTTCAAAGGTAATCCATCTTCCTCCAAGTTTAACAATGATCATTATTTAAATTGTATTTTTGGAGCCTTTTAGTTCGAGTTTGTACAGAAGGTGTTTTACTGTGGAATAAAAGCTTTTATTCCACATTTCAGCCAGCTTCATTACAAGGTCTTTTGTTGTTGTTCTGGGTTCATTTACACATTTCACACCAAAAGTACAAACATCACTGGAACACAGAAGCCATCTCCTTTGTGAATGGTATGAAGGCCGTGCGTCTGTGGCATTCACGCTTGTTTGAATAGATGCGCGTGGAAGCGCCAAGCATCTGGAGACTATTCAAAGGTGAAAAAAAAAACGTGAAGGTTTGATTTATTTTATTGATGTCTTGGTTGTTTTCTTCCAGTTTTCCCAGGCTCTCATGCTCCGTGTTTGCGAGTTTGATTCCAATTACTCAAGGGATGTAAGTTAGCCTATAATGTCATAACAGCATCACGTGGAATTCACTAAGCAGCCTTAGACCACAGAGATCAGTAAACAGTTTACTTTCAAGAAGGTTATTAAAAACTGTTCTTAGTAGGAAAAAAAGAAAAAGAAAAGCAAAACGCCTACTAGAGTAAGAAAATTTTCCTCAACTTTACTGGCATGGAAAAGCAGGGGAACACAACCAAGTCTTATTCAGAGGAACAAACTAAAACAACACATGCAATTTCCTGTCCTTCGTTTTTATTTGTCAGGTGCCTGCTTAAGTGGCTTGAGATCCGCAGCGTGTGCCCCATGTGCAACAAACCCATCCTGCGGCTCCACACCGACACACCCCAGGGTGCTGAGGGCCCCATGGACCCAGAGGAGGTGTGAGACAGCTGGGGAGGAGAACAGTGGACTCACCCTTTCAGAAAACATACATTAAAACACACTAAGGATGATGAACAGTGGCCATCTCAAAAGGAAATGTTGAAATGGTCCTAAGTGGCAACGTTGCCGTTAGGTGTCGAGCAATATGCCTTTGTGGGAAATGAATATTGATAGCACCGACATTATTTGGTCAGAGGAGTCAGAGAGAGGCTTGATAAGTAGGATCTTTTTATAAAAATGTTCCTAGTTCTACTTCCATGTTGCACTGTTCACCAAAACAAATAAGATAAATACAAAGTTAAGACAAAAAAAAGACAGGAAAAAGGAGCCACATTAGACAGCTGCATATCATTGCCACTGTCCCTGGATGAGTTGTGCAGCACTGCCAGAGACAAACATCAGCAGAGGCACTGGGCAGGACATTAGACTACAGGATGAGTACGGATACCTCTATGATCTCAGGAGAGTTATCAGGACAGCCAGCACAAATCATGTCAATAACTCTAACTCTGTGCCACACATGCATCTTCAGTACTGCCAATGTAGATGAAATGCGTCAGCAGCCAGAGGTCCCCACAACTTCTGCCTGACACAAAGACCAGCTGGATTAC
The DNA here is from genome assembly GCA_014839995.1 of Xenentodon cancila. Taxonomy (NCBI): domain Eukaryota; kingdom Metazoa; phylum Chordata; class Actinopteri; order Beloniformes; family Belonidae; genus Xenentodon; species Xenentodon cancila. The sequence continues at coordinate 23,685,855 of CM026198.1, read as the reverse complement.
AACCATGAAGATTTAATGTCACCATTTCCCAAGTCCCGTTCCTTTCTAGAAAAAGACAAAAACAAAAAGAGACTGATAGGAAACTAGTCTTGCCTGTATGTATTGTATGTAAACGTCTCCCTATATATTGTTATTTTGTATTTTAAATAAAGTGTCATGTAATGTAATTGTGCTGAATTTATTTTGAGAAAAAAAAATCTGTAAATTCTTTGTATTTTTTAAAAATCCTTTAATCATTTTTTAAAGTGTATCTTCATGTTTAAAAATGCTTGATTTCACCAGCTTGATTTTAACATTTATTGATGATAACACATTTTACAAAAGGTCTGTTCTGCCCATCAAACTTGAGTCATTAAGGTTTCCTTAAAAAAAACAAAAAAAAAAAAAAGCTAAAACATTGATCATCTCGAGGAGGAGGAGCCTCGATGGACATCTAGTGAGTTCATATTTGCTTTTACTTAGAGACCTCGGTGCCTTTAGCTTCCACAAACTCCACGGCCTTTTCTTTGACTGCTTGGATGCTCTGAGGAGTGCCATGCTTCTTCTCGTAGTCCAAGTAGCGCTTGAAGAAGAACTTGATCTTCTTCACAGAAACACTGAGGTGAATCACTCGATCGAAGAGAGCCCTGCAAGAGGCAGAAAATTGGAAGGAAATATTCATGCACACAAATACACTTCAAATCAGTCAAAACTAGTCTGTTATAACTTCAGGAAAGTAAACCTGCTTTGGAACGCCAAGGCTGAACTGAATGGAGTTAAATGCAACCAAAGCATGGGAGAGAAGAACGTTTATTCACCTGATTTCCGTCTGTGACCCGTGTTTGACCATAAGGTCAATGAAAACAGACCACAGATCTGTTCGTTTTGGGTAACTCGTCAGCACCTTGTCGAACATGTTGCACCCTCTCTCTGCATCACCGTAACGAAACTCGAGCTGAGCAAACTTGGTGATCACATCCACACCTGAAAGAAAAGACAATAATACGTCCATGTTAATATCTGCGGCAACACTTAGCCAAGACAGGCAAACAGACTACGTCGAGGTTTCAAAAGGTCAACTTACTTTCTTTGGCGGGAAGACTCCTCAGCGCCCTCTGGAGGAGAGCACTGGCAGCGTCACTCTGACCCTGCTGGAGCAGGAAGGTCCCGTAGCTCAACCACACCGCCTTGTTCTGACGGAAGCGCTTCACCATCGTCTTGTAGAGGCCCTCTGCCTCCTGGATGCAAGAACAAAAAGACAAAAACACATACGCACACAAACAAACATGAGGATGTAAGCAATGGAGCCGTTTAATTTGCTTTTCGCGTTGAAGAAAAGGAAGCCGAACCTTGATTTTGTTGGAATTGGCATAGATGTCGGCCAGCTGCTGGTAGACCGGCATTGGCTCACAGAACATCACCGCTCGCTCAAACACTTTTTTGAGGCTCTCTGCTGTTCCGTACATGTTCTCCAGGTTCAGCAGGGCCACCCACACATTCAGCTTTTCCTGCTCCTCCCTGAACCCAACCAGGAATGGGATTTTTTTTAAATTACACAACCATCTGCTATTAAAAATGTATTCCAATTGTCATTACATAACAGAGAGAAACTGACAGTTTATTCTATTAGAATATGTTGATTTCCAGCAGGTTTAAACTTGTCTTTTTTTTCTTTTTACATAAAAATGGTGCATTTTAAGAACAATGCCATCATTTTATAAGCGTTTTATCTCTGAATTACCTGAAGGAGATAGTTTTTAGGGCCCTCTCAGCCACAGCCCGTGCCTGCTCGATCTGAGTGGCCTGCAGATGATGGGCCATGTACTGGAGCCAAAGCAGGGAGCTGTTGGGCGAGGCCAGGAGTAGACGCTCGAATGCAGCAGCATCCTGGGGCCGCAGGTTGGGATCCATCAGCTCAGCTTCCCGCTGTACCAGGGCCTTCTCTGCTGCCTTCTTCTCCTGCTCAAGCTCATACCGGGACTTCTTCTGATGCTGGCAGATAAAAAAGGATGACAGAAGACGTCAACCGATGAGACAGAGTCAATATCGCCATTTATTAAACGTTCAATCAACGGCCCTGACATTACTCCTCTTTGGTCAGTTTACCTTGGCACCGACATCTTGTTCTTCAGCATCACTGGAGTCCTCATCCTGTGTTGCAGACGGAGGTTTCAGCGAGCTGAGCCCCACGTCCCAGGAGAACCCTGCAGAAACCTGGAGTCTGCTTAGACCTGATGAGCTGGGGATCACCTGCGCAGGAAAAGGAAGAGAAAACACATTTTTCTAAAAAAAAGGGAAGACACATTTAATAAGGGAACTAAACAGTTACTGAAACAGTTTTTACGTTTTTTGCATTTACTTCCGTTTCCTCGTCCTCTTCTCTGAAGTACACCTCCACTCCGCTGTCATTGCCATCGGTTCTTGCTTTCTTTTTTTCCTTCTTTTTCTTTTTCTTTGGGCTCTGGGACTCTGGTTGCTTCTGGCAAAGTAACCAACAGTAGAATACAGTGAAAGTCTAAATAATCCACCAACACAAATCAACGATCAAAGCAGCATTTAATACTGTCACACCAAATAATGATAAACGAAGAAGAAATGGCAAAGGTACGTTTCTACTAATTGGATATTTAAGCATCCACGTTACCTGCTCACTCCCAGACAGCATACGTTTCCTGCTCATTTTCATGTCGTGCTGCTTCTTCTCCTCTCCTATGAGACGCAGTGGCAGGCCGAGAGATTCTGGCAGGATGTCCGCCTTCCCGGTGTCCTCGGGGAGCAGAGACAGGTCGACAAACTCCTCCTCTTTGTTAATACTGACAAGTAAAACAGCAAGAGTAACAGGCTGAAAAAATAACTTCAAAGTCTGGTATCTAAAGGCTGCATCCTGAAGTTTTATGAGGAAAGATCTTCATTTTACCAATAATTGTAATAAATACCAGCAGACGCTGTTATTTAAATCTCATGTTTAAAAAGAACTCTGCATTTTAGGCATGATTTCTCAAAACTAAATAGGCGAAGACAGTGACATAACCTCTAAAGTATTGTGAGAAGGATATTGAACGAAGTCAACATGTTACATTTGGGAACCGCGAGCTGAAACCTGACATTTTACCTGAGGACTTTGGTGGTGAGGAGAGTGTTGAGGGGCAGGTGCTCTGAAAGCACTTTCTGGTTGCTTACATAGAACTTGGTGGACTGCTGAAGTTGGGCTCTTCCTGTGATGTTTTGTGACAACCTGAAAATAGAACATGGGTCAGAGGAAATACTGAAAAAAGATGGGGCATGCCCCGATCCCTAAAAAGTTTCCAGAACTCTCAGGAAGATGCCGTTGCTTCCTAAGGTTCATACATTTGTATGACGTCTGGATGGCCTGTCAGAGCTGGAAGAACTGCTCAGTTACCTAATGAAGATGCCCTGCTCCCCCACAGACTTGACGTAGCCTCTGATGATCTGTCCCACCTCCAGTTTGTCTAAAGACAGCACTTCTGGGTCTTTTATTGGCTTGGCCTGCTCTGGATTCAGCCTGGAAGAGCAGGTTGTATTAGGTTACGTGCTCTATAAAACTGGGGCAGTTTTGACAAAGTGAACTTTTTGCAAGCACTAAACTCACCTTGATGAACGCAGAGACAACTGCCACTTTCCATTTCTCTCATCTAGGAGGTGACACCTGAGAAAAATAAAAGCTGGTTTCAGTACTAATACATGTATTTTAAAGGCTGCTGGAGGCACGACAACCACAGAAACTGTACTGACATTTTGTCCATTCCTGGATTTAAGTGCATTTGCTTATTTTTTGATGACCACAACTATTTGACAGCGAATTAAGGAAATAAATAGTCTTTATCATAATTTATAGTAATTAAAAACATCTGACATCTGAGTTATTCAGTTCACTTAAAGCAAAGCCAAATAAAGTTGTGTGAAAGCGAACACTAAGTCAACAGCTTGTAGAGCAACCTGTAGTAGACTTAATTGATTACTTTGTCTGATATTATCAGTTTCTCACTTCATTGTGGGGGAATTGTTCTCCCACTCTTTTGCACAATCTTGATTTAGATCAAGTCTGCCAGCATTTGTTTGTGCACACTTCTCCGAAGTCCATGCTTGGCCTGGGCCGTTACCAACCTCGACTCTTTTCTCCATCTGCCTTTATGTAGATTTGATTTCTGATTGGAATCCCCGTCCTGCTGCAGACGAGCTTTAGGTGTTAGACAGACGGTCTTACATTTGACTTATAAATTGTTGACTCCGTGATTGAAGACCCGGAACAAGCCCGACCCATCAACCTTCCACCACCGGGCTTGGATATTTACATTACATTTAGTAGATGATTTTTATTAAAGAGGAACATAATCAAGCCACTCTATCGTAATAAAAAGTAGTTAAAAACGTGCAGATGACATTCAGTACCGTCTGGTATGAGGCGTTTGTGCTACAATGGTGTGTTTGGGTTTCACCTGAACACAGCACTGTTCAATGCAGCCAAATCTCTGCTTTTAACTCCACCAAAGATCATTATTCTATAAGTCTTACAGTTTCTTCAGATGATTTAAAAACAAAAAAAACGAATCCAAGTTGCCATACTAATGTTAGAGAAACAAGGCTGATAACCCTTAAAAACATGTTAAACGTCCAGAGTGTAAACTTATATACAATTTCTCTCAGCATTGCAAGTTCTGAATTTGATGTGAACTTGTTCAGACTTTGACTTTTTTTCCTGAATGCTTTCCCACCGTGTAACACACTCCAAAGTGTTTGGAAATGACCCTACAATCCTTCTCAAACTTATTTACAGCAACAGTTGCTTCTCTCAGATCATTGTTGATATCTTCCCTCCTTGGCTTTATGTTATCACACTTTAAACGTTCCACTTTTATTGAGGTGCTCACACTTGATGGACCAGATTTAACATTTCAGGGGTCTGCAGACGTTTACCTGCCACTGACAGTGTAAACCAGTGTGAAACTGTGGTTGAACGAAGTGAAGTCATCAGCAGGTATGCCTCACACCCCTGTTTAATGACTGAAGATATGACCAGCTTCATCTCATCCGTCTGCTTGGCAGACATAAACTCTGCCTCTGATCAAGTACAACTTATTTTGGGACGATCTTAAACCAAAAAGTAGTCGGTACTGCTGACCTGATCAGTTGGTCTTTGCTGTATGCTTCAAGCGGGTTTGGCCTGTAGGCATCAGCAAGGTCAGTGACAGAGACGGTCCCCATGTCGCCAAAGGGAAGTTTAACCAAGAGGCCAGTTTGTGGGTGAATGTTAGTCACGATTCCCAACGTAGAGCACCCTTTCTCCAGCTTATGGACACCTGGCAAAAAACAAAAAACAACTTGGGATCAGGTAGATTATTCACCATTTCCCTGAAGGTGATTCCATTTACCAGAGTGGAAGAGCCAACAGTAATGAAAAAAATGATTGCAAACACAAATCTGAGCTTGTCCTACCGGTAAGTGAGAGCACAAAGCGATGCGGTTTGACTCTCACTTCCACCACTTTAGCACGAACTGCTTGGCCCAACTTGTACAGTTTCTCTGGGTGGCTTGCATCCTGAAAACAAAAAGTTTAACAAAAATCTATCTTAGGTTCATCGACTATTGCCTTCCCTTCAGCTCTGGACGATCTTTTATATTTCAAAATGCGCGACAGAACACAACATGCAACGAGGAAACTGTATCAGCTTTACTTTAGGATCAGTGATCATGGCGAGCAGCTCCACCGTGCCTTTGACACAAGGATCAAAGGTGAGCTCCAAAGATTTCCTGTCCGATTTAAACTGGAGAGAGAAAACAAAACACAATGAACAAGACTGCAGAAGCAATGACACCAGCTTCCATCGTAATGACGTGTGTTACCACAGCAGCTTACCTTTGATACAAAGCAGGTGATTTCTTCCCCGGGCTTATAGCCACTTAGTTTTTCTTTTATGCCAACAGATTTTAAATCTACACACTTATCCAGTTTGCTATGAAAAAGGGGAGAAAAAAAAAAACATGTTAACGAAATAACGTGCTGGAATGGTATTAAAAGTGACAAAAGCACAAAACCATTATAACATGCAAATGTCTTTGAATTTTCCTGAACTATCTAATATTTTAAAAAGAAAAGGCTGTGGGCATTGATATCTGGAAGAAGCTGTGAATATTTTAAGGCAAAATATGATTTCATTTACTAAAAGGATGATATTTTGACGACGATTGCCGTGATATTACTGTGTGAAATGTCCTGCAGACGACAGTTACCTGGGGACAAGTGTGAGCTCAGGAATGTTGTAGGTGAATTTGGGATGCGAGAAAGGCAGAAATCTGAAAAACAAAGAACGCGCATAAATTCTGAGCCACAGTGGAAACAAAACATCACACTGAATTGATTTTTCCCTTTTTTGGTAAAATAAGGTATAAAGACTATGCAACAATGTGGATACACCTCTATGCCAGCAGATAAAATGAGCCACAACAGCCCCGCCCTACCTATGACTGGAGACTTCTCGCCCTCCGATGACCCTGCCAGTGACCAAACTACCCACTTTTACTGAGGATGTTGGGAAGGATCCCAGCTGCACGTCGGCCGCTTCCACCACCTCAGACACGTGCACGCTGCCTGTGCTTCCATCCTCCAACTTGACCTGAATGCAAGTAGGCTTAATTGTGCGCACTGTGCCTTGCAGGATTTCCCCAAAGCGGTGACCTCTTGAACCCGCCTGGTTTTCTGATGTTGTGCGTTGGCGTCTTGGTGTGCTGTGCTCCCATGACACCAGGGGGAGCCCTTGCAGTTCTTCATGAGAGGGCTCTAAAACTTCAACTTCCAAGGTCATCCCCACTTTCAGCTTCTCTGCCTCTGCTGGTATGACGTCATTAAGGTGGCTGCTGGTCTGAATCACGGTCAGCTGTGCCGTATCACCCAGTGAGACGATGGCAAAATCTTTGTCTATGTACTGCACCGTCGCAGTGTATTTTAATCCCTCAGTCAACTATGAAATGAAAAAAAAAAAAAACAAAACAAATTAAAGCCTTACGATGGTTGGAAAAAAAAGAAAAAGAAATTCAAACCCTTTGATGTGAAAAAAGTTGCTGTTAGATGAGAAACACCTACAGATTTCTTCTTCCCAACCAGTTTGGGAGACAAGGAAACGTGCACACAAGCGGATAAGATGTCTACATGAAGGACGAGCACGGTCGCTTTCTGTCCTGCAGTCAGATTAACACCTGGAAAACATGCAACCAACACAAGATTTGGCTTTCAGGGGTGTTACGTCACAGATTTGTTTGCCAGGTAACTCTGTATTCTCCATTAGACAATAGATTTAAAGGGACTAAAATGATCACTAATGCATAAAACATTATTACGGCTGATGTGATCATATCATAAAGTCTTTACACCAGTTTGCGTCACACGTGTGAGAATTACAAGAAATAAAAGTTGTTCTGAAGAGTTTCACTTATAGACTGAGCGTTGTTTTTGCTGTTGTGTTTAATCTGATGGACATCTGATGTTTCTGCTTCAGCACATACCCATGATGTGGTGCTTAGTAGCTACAAAAGCGGCTCCGATCACGTCATCAGACTTAAACGTGGCCCCACTGTCCTTCACAGAAGCCACTGTCAACTTCAGCTTCTGACCAACATTCAGAGCTGCTAAAAGCTGGCGAAGTTCACAGTTATCTACATAAAAAAAAAAAAAAAAAAAAAAAAAAAAAAAAAAAAGACAATGAGCGGCAGGACATGAAAGCAAACGTTCACCCATAAGAGTGAGAACTTCAGCATACCTCTCCCTGCCAACATTTCCTTCACAGCTTTTCTCTCCTGCAGACCATTAATGAGTCTGGTCTGAGCATGTCCCACCGGAGATATGAGCTCTGACACCTTCAGGGTGACCAGGAATCGGCGCTTCTCCTCGTGCAGGTTGGTCACTTTTGCGATGACCGTCTGGCCCAGCTGGAAGGCAGTTGTGGCATCGCTGATGAACTTGTCTGCCATGGCCTTGAACACAGCAGGGGCGAAAACAATTTTATTGACAGGAACAAACACCATTAACAGGTACAGATGTTCTGTTGTCCAGGCCTTTACTCACCGATTTGGGTGCAAGACCAATAAGTCCACATGGGAACTCTACAAAGACACCATAGGACATGATGTTCTTGATCCAGCCAACCAGCTGCATCCCGACGGTGATCTCTGAGAAATCTTTGGCTATAACTCCATCTTCCAGCGACCATCTCACTGTTGGCTTCTTGGTGAGAGTCTTTGAATGAAAAGTAACTAAGGAAAAAAACTAAAAACAATTTTCCAGCTTTTCTTATTTACACGTGAACCAACTTTAAAATCGCAGTCAGAAATGTGCAACATTTGTGAGGAAAAGGGATACAATATTCCGCTTGCTCTTGTTAAAGCAGACGAGGTTTGAGATGACATCTCCTTCTTGCAGACTCTCCCACAGCAAATGGCAGTTGGACGCCTGATCAGACAGGTGCACTGTGGGCAGGACAGCGAGGACCTCATCAGGGAGGATGGACACTTCCAGACCGCTGACCAACTTCCTCACCACCATTGCTTCCAGCCTCTTTATCAGATCCACAGCGGAGACAGAAAAATGAGGAAATTTTGATCCAGAGAGGGAAAAAAAGCAAACAAAAGACAAAAAAAACCCCAAGAAATTCATCTTACCTTCCCCACCTCGCAGTCAAACTGAGGATTTTCCTCCGTCTCTCCCACTGCTGCTGCCTTGAATGACAACAGCATCTTCTCCTTCGCAGGATCACACTGGAGAACTTTAGCCTTTAATACCTGAATCAGACACAAATAAAAAAAAAAAAACAACCGCTAAATAAATTCAAACACAACGTAGACCCAGACACAGTCCTCAGCATCCACGCTGTGTGATCTTCTCACCTGACCAACATAAAAGACCTCCTCAGGGCTGGTGATGGGCCCAGAGCTGAGCTCGTTCAGCGGGACCAGACCTTTGACGTTGTTGTAAAATCGAACAATGCAGCCAAAACCTTTGATGCACACGATGTAGCCGTGAGACACACGGCCAGGACGAGCATCCGTGTAGCTGAGGAAGAGCGGCAGCGAACTTTCAACCAGGGCCTTCTTTCTGGTCAGGTACAGCTTATTACTCTGTGCATCCACCGACAGCACCTGAAGGTACAGATCCACACGCACGAACAAGGTGATGTGTAAATCTGTCAAAGCTTTATAGAGTTTGGAGGTTATAGGGTTTATTACAGTAGTCTACTAACCCGACATTTCACCTTCATGCCCTCAACATACTTCTTTTCTGGGTTCTTGAGGACAATGTCGGCGAGGTGTGTCCTTGGTACCAGACCTTTGATGTGGTCTGACAGATGCACCATCATCCCACGACTCAGCAGGACTGACACCGTCCCCTTAGAAGTGCAGAAACGTGCACGTAAGAATCGGAGACAGCTGACAGACGGACGTAAACAACATATCTTTCAGACTCGCTTACAGAAATCTACACTTTTGTTTGTTTGCTCTGGATGTGGAAAAACCATCATTACTTTACAACGTTGCTTTGGAGTCAAAAGTACATTTTGTATGCATTGCCAATTATCATCAACCTGATTCAAATTATGTTAAATTCAGCAGGCTACAACTTTTCAGCCCAAATATCTGGAGGGAAGTGTCAACGAAACATAACTAATTGAAAAGATATATAGTGCAAAGACGGCATCCTGGTCATGGACCGATGCAAAATTGTGAAAGTAGAACCACCCTCTGGTGAAGCTAAATTCAAATCTAAACTCAATTCAAAGCTAAATTCAAGTCACATGTCTGAGGGGGCAGTTGGGCAGGGCATGAGGCTGTAATCTCACCTCCACAACCTGGCCGGCCTGGAGGTCCTGGTATCTGTAAAAAGGCTTGTCAATCATACTCCTGCAGTCAAGAAAAAAAAGAAAAAAAGGTTATCAATACATTATAACGAAACTGGCTTTTGAGGACAAAAGGCACATAAATTGGGTGCTGCCTACTTCCGTAAACTGGCAAAGTGAATTTGCTCCATGGGGCTGAAGTCCAGGATCCGGCAGGTGTGCTCAGGCCTCGCAAATACTTTGTTTTCATTGGTCGACTTATTAGGCTCTTTTAGATGGTTCCTCTGTCGAGGCAGGAAATATTCATATATTAAACCTTTGATAAACCAGCAGAATGTATTATTTTCAAATCACTTCAACGCAGCAGCTTGACTCACATGCACAAAGACTGGCGTCTTGTCTGGAAGCTCCAGCATGGCTCCAGAAACATGGTGCATGGCCGTCATTTTGCACTCCTTCACCACCTCGCCAATCCGGTCCCCACCAGCGGGAGCGAAGTCGATTCTGGTCTCAGGCTGAAGCAGGTAGCGGCGCAGGCTCATTCCCACCAGACGGGTGGACGGCTCCACATATAGCACACATGCTTGCACCTGCGGGGACGGATACACTTATTTTACTTTATACTACCACCACATCTGCATTCAAAGAAAACCGTTTTGTTTTTTTGTATAAAGTTCACTGAGATTACTTCTCTGTGGATTCCAAGTGGATTAAATTGACATCATATAAATGATAATCTTAAACATTTTTTTTTTCCTTTCTTTCTTGTCAGTGTGGACATCGTGCACACGCTGTATGTACGATGCACACCGAAATTAGTCTCTGCTTTTAACCCATCAACTAGTTTCACTAGTGAGCAGTGGGGAGCAATTGGGAGTTAAGGGCCTCGCTCAGGGGCCCCCAGTGATTTACCATTGTGGGCAGCCCTGGGCTTGAACCTGGGTCCTCCATGCTCAAGCCCACTGTAACCACTAGGCCACCACTCCCTTTATATGATATAAACTAATATGATAGCATTAAAATTCAAATGAGATTATTTCAAATGAGTGCATTTAAAGATCCAGCAGTTTCACCTGAAGTCCCTCTGTGTATCTGGATACGTGTTCAGGCTCCATGTGGAGAAAGTCCACCTGGCCACTATAGGAGGACAGGAAGTTCAGGAGAAGCCCGTGTTTGGTCACCTGCAATTCAAACATGTAGACTTAACAAAAACACAGACTGAGCACTTTCTTGAACATATGGACACCTGATGGTGTCCACTTGGTCGTAACAGCAACTGGATGTTATTAATTTTTGTGGCTTGTGTGGCAAAAACCATCTTCACCTTCTTGATGGTAGCTTTGACCAGAAGACCTGGCAGAAGGTTTGTGAGGTTCCAGCCTTGCTTGGGCTCTGCAAAGGCTTGAGCGATGGTAGAGGGGTTCACAGAAAGCTGGACCATACGTCCATCGTTCTTTACTTCCTCTACCTGACAACTCATGCACTGACCCACTTTGAGATCTGGCCACAAATAAAACACAAATGGTTAAGAAGTGTACCAACATGTTGCCTGAATGTTTACTTTTTTAATGCGTTTGATAAAAACTGGGTATAATTGTGCGACGATAGTGAAGCAAGCTCTAATCTGGAGGGGACGATAAGCGTAAAACTACCCAAGACTATATTCTAAAATTAGTGAAATACATTTTGTGTACCTTTTAGTTGGTATCGTTTTGCTTTTATGGCTTTCTCAGGCAGGAAAGCCTTGGTCCCACTGACACCAATGTCAACAATGCAGCCATGATCCTCGACACTCTCCACACAGCCACTCAACATCTTAAAAATAAAAAATAAAAAAAATCACAAATAACATTTCAATATGAGTAGTTTGTGAAAATCCTATGAAAAACAATGGTCTGATTGTGCCAATTATGGTTCACCATTCCAGCTTTCAGGGAGCTTGAGGTGAGACTCTTGTTGACCAGCTTTGGGTTGACTGACAACTGGATGCTGAGTGATCCTCCCTTAGATGTGTCCAACTTGGCAACTATGCATCTGAGCACCATGCCAGGGTAGAAAAGGTCCGGCAGAGAGCAGATCTCCTGTGACGCAAAAGCACGGGTTAAAAAAAAAGCACAAAAAAAAAAACCACCCTCAAACATGTTCACATCTCCCACGTTATTCAACTTGTCCCTCTGCAGACTTACATCTGTGTTGTCTGAATCCAGCTGCTCGGTGAGCAGCTTGGTGTACGAGGCACAGATGTTTTTGATGCTGAGGAAGCCTCGCAGGCCACACGGCAGGCCGAGCATCACCTCAAAGTCTGTCACCTCCCTTACACATCCCAGCATCAGCATGCCCTCTTTTACATCCTGGTTAAAACACAGCAGAATCGCAAATAATTACTTTGATAAATCAAACTGACAAAATGCATCTATTACTCATCCAACCAGTTGTTAATTACTGACAAATTCATTACCTTGATATGCAGGATTTCCACCCATTTCGCTGCTGCGTTGAGAGTCAGATCACCTCTTTTATTGTCATCCGTCTTTTGCTTCTTCAGTTTTTTGCCGTCGTCTTTTTTGCCTCCTTTTCTTTTTTTCGGTTCAGTTTCTTCATTTGACTGCAAGATAAGAGTCGACTCTTTAGTCAAATTAATTTTACCAATACATCGTGCAGATTTTCCAAGTGTTGCACTTTAGGAATGCATTTATGGGAAGTTGAAGAATTCAAGGATGAGACGAGTGTGTAAAGTTTTTTGTTCTCCAACGATGAGCAGATTTCAATAGGACACAGAGACAGAAGTTTCACCTGAAACAGGTTGTCCACTTGTGTTTTCACCACGGCTATTTTACTCTCAGCGGCCTTCTTTGTTGTCCCTCCTCGAGGAAAGTCCTCCTCCACTGATGCCATGTTGGATATCGTTTCAGACGTCCGAGTCACAACCGAAGAGACCGTCAAGTCTTCTGAAAGGTTGTAGACACGAAATTCAGACTGTCCACACTTTAATTACAGTAGGCGCACAAACTGGGGGTACCCACCGCTGTGATTACTTTGCATGATTTTTAACATGTTAAAATGTGACTCATAATCAGTAAAAAATCTTATCTAAATATATAAAACGTAAAAATTCAACTTAATAAACTCGCACGCATTCAGACACTCGAGCGAAAGCTTAAACCAAGTAAAAAAGAAAAAACAAGTTCTCCAGAAGACAAAAGCACCATCCCCGCATATGGTGTCTGGTTTTAAATGTGAACTTAAAAACAGTATCGGTATTGATGTCTCCTCACATTAAAACTCCGGTTTGTACAAATAAAAACTCACATGTTATTCAGAGACACGCCATCGCCGCGACCCGGAAGAAAAACCCATATGGGCGTTCCAATTTTTGTCCAATTACAAAGAAGATACGGTGATTGACGTGCAGTTAAACTTTCCAGTGACCGCGTTGTGCCGTTTGTTTGAGTGACAGAACGTTCGTCCAATAGTCACGCAGAGCTACACTTCTGGGCGCAGGCGGGACTTCCTGGTAAATGCAGCGTCGCGGCCTCTGCTGAAGGACACCTGCCTCATTCTGCTTGGACAGGGTCGTGTGTCAAAGGTAAGCTTTACACGGTTAACAGGACGACTTATTCTGGTGTGTGTGTTTTCAACAACTGCGGCTATACGTGGACTTGTCTTTAAACCGTTCTGTTACAGCGGGGTTTCCTGTTTTTAGTGCCTACGAAGCTGGCCTCGCTAGTAGGCTAATCTGGCGAGTTCCCGTTAGGTTTAAAATAACGCCCTGCGTGTTTACTAACTACATATCCTGCTGCTTTGTCAACCACATCAGCCTTTAAAGAGAGGAATTCTGCACTACGTGATTGTAAAGCGCGTCCTCCAGCACGAAACTCAGTGAAAGTTTGAACCATCCCGCGAATGAAATAAGCCTTAATGTAGAGGTCATTTTATTACAGCCTCCAACTGCGTTGTTTCGTGGTTTTATTTATTATTTATCCATCGCACTTTTAACTAGTCGTATCATGTGACGGTGTCTAGGTTAAATGCATTAAAGTGTGATGTACGCTGAGTAACTGCTGAACGAGAGGATGAAGGTTTCCAGATCCGAGACGAACCCGACGGGTTTCATGGACACAGCGAGACACGTTTCTTATTTTATTCACTCGGCCTGTTTTGGGGACAGTTGTTGGTAGTTATTAGATATGAATGAGTGAAATGGGAACCACGTATACTCTGGGTCAGAGGACGAGGAGAGTGGGGCTTTTATATCGGCTGCATCTGAACTCAGGCTGATATTAAGAGGCTGTAGTTGTGAAGTATCAAAGGCAGGTTAAAGTGAGTGGAGTCTGACTACTGCATTAGTGAAAAAGATGCACATGGAGTATTTTGTAAGGTGAATGGATCATGGATAGACCTCTAAAGAATCCATGCATCCATATTCTGTACCCGTTTCTAATCCTTTGCATGGTTGCGGGGTCTACGGGGGTCTGCCGGAGCCTATCACAGCTCATTATAGGCCAGAGGCTTGAGTCCTCCAAAGAATATATATTGAAAAAAAAAATCCCATTCTTCAGTGTGCAAATTAATTATATGTTTATTAATTGCTGCTCTGTATTTTATCAGGACATGTATCAAAGTTCAAGGAATAAATTTGCACATCAGCTGTAACTTTTTATTTATTTTTTCCCCCTCGTGCTACGTTCTTTGTGCCAGGACCATTAATCCATCCACCATGGGAGGACACGATGCAGGAACCAGCCACCAGTTCACTGGAATTGCCAAGTACTTCAACTCGTACACAATTACAGGAAGGAGAAATGTGAGTTATGTTCACTAATTGCTTGTGTGTGAAGTGACTTAAAATGCTTGTAAGATTGCTAATGCCCCTTTGTTTTGCAGTGCGTGTTGGCGACATATGCCAGCATTGCAGCCATCCTTCTTTTCTTCAAATTGAAGCCAAAGAAACAGGCTGCTGTCACAGAAAAGTAGATATGTGAGTAGATTTTTATCTTTACATACTGTTTCCTGTGCTGCAATCTATTCCAGCATCCAGTGAACTCAAAACCACTCGTCTTGTTTCCCAACAGGTTTCCATTTTGACTCATTTTTAACAGCTGGAGAGAGTGGAGAGAGCAGCTGGATGTGCTTGTATAAAAAGATCACAATAAAGAACCTTTACACCCAGTATTTAGAAAACACCTTTTTATTTACAGTGTATACCGTTATGAAAAATTATGTTACAAAAATGTCAGCCATGTACTGAATTAAGCTCTATTTATGGCAGTGATTCATAAAAATGGTCCTCAGTCCACAGGGGCACTTCCTTCTGCCGGAACTGTAATAGATGTGATCTGTCAGACATGAGGACTGCCTAACCCCAGTTTGTTTGTCCTCATGCAGCTTCACGTTAGACTGATAATACAGCTAGTTTACATTTTAAGCTCAGGGGTTATGTCCGTGTCATTTCAATTTGTCAATTTTCTCTCAGTGCAGTAATAGCTTATGGATTATAGGCTCCTGCAGCCAGAAGTAGGTTCCTCCGTGTGAAGTGAAGGTGTACGACTGGCGTTGATTTCGTCATGTAGGTGCCCAACAGAAGTTCCTGAGAGTTATCTTGTAGATGGATATGTCCGGTAGCTGCTGTGAAGTCATCAGTCTCTAAATCATCAAATGCTTTTACTGCATCCCACAGACGAACAGTGTTGTCCATAGAACCTAGAAAACACAAAATAAAAAAAACAAACTTTACTTGCTGCTTCTGCTTGAATTTAGCAACTGATATTAAAAAGCAGGAAGATAGAAAATGAACACCCACCGGAGGCAAGGATCTCCCCGTCCCTGCTGAACCTGAGGGAGTAGATGGTATCCGTGTGGCCCTTGAGCTCTCCGACCATCAGTCCGTGACCAATGTCCCACAGAAGCACTCTGCCATCAGTTGCTCCCGAGGCCAGGAACTTCCCGTTGGGGGAGAAAGCCAGCGTATGGATAGGACCCTGCAGGATACAGTAAGACTTCAATAGTGGTCTCTGCAGCGTTCAGTTTCACTAGCAGGGTGAAGTATCCTTGACTTTAAATGCTTACTAAAATCTCTTAACCAACAGTTTAGAAGGTGGCACCCCTGACAATACATGTCCATGTACACTCAGTAAGCTGATCATTATACGTGGGTCAGGTCTCGTTCACTTGCAATACATACAAGTTATTTGCAGAAAGTGTAAAAACAATTAGAGTCAGTATGTTCAGTGTTTTTCTTTAGTCCACACAAGACGCTTTTGTTGAAAGTGCCAAGGTTCTTCCATTTGGAGCATTAGGATACTTTAAATTTGTATTTATTTTTTTAGCATAAACTGAGGGGCATCAAATGTGATGGAACTATCTTAATAAAAACACCTCAGTTTCCATCACTTGCTATTCATTCACCCATTTTTAGACCCGAACCATCTAAATCCGGTGTTTCTGGTTCTTACTGCGGTGAAAATTGCATTAATTACTAATTTTAGCTGTTTTAACAATTCAAAAACATGACCTCAACATTATATCATGTAAATCATCCCACGTCTTCATTGGTTTTTAAATGTACACCTAAAGGAATAGGAGGGCGGTGAAACTGACTTTTCGCAACTGACAGGCCAAAACAGGGCCGCTCTATTCGAACCTGACCTTGTGACCAGTGAAAATGCGGACGCAGTTTCCAGTAAGAACGTCCCAGAGGCGAATCGTGCGGTCAGATGACCCCGTGGCCACATAGTTGGCATTGGGGTGAAAACAAGTGCAAGTGACGTCAGCCAAGTGACCAGCAAATATACGTAGAGGCTGGTAGTGATCTGTCGCCCAGAGTCTGTTGGCGAAAACGAGAGAGGGATGGGAAGAGATCATTTTACTTGTTAACAAAACAGAACTTTCAATTAAATTGCCATTTCAGACATTCTTACCGTGCAACCCGATCATGCCCCCCAGAGACAAAATAGTATCCATAAGGAGAAAACTGTGTCCCCCACACTGGGTAGTTGTGGCCTTTGTAGCCCACCAGACAGGTGAATGTTTGAAGACTCCACAGCCTAACGGTGCCGTCTTCAGAACTAGACAGCAGGTAGTTTCTGAAAACAGTAATCCAGCAACATTATTCCATGAAATAAAAAGCTGAACTCTTCACTTCCCTCTTGGTATTCTAGGCCACAACATTAAAATCATTTTGGTTTTTAGAGCTCAAGTCCAACTCTACCTGTCTGGGCTGAAGCTGATGCCGTACACTGGGCCGCTGTGTCCGTACAGTATCTTTGACTCACTGGCCGTCTTCTCATCCATAATCCTCTCCAGCACGTCATCGGACTCTTTGTCAATCAGATTCAAGTCTTCATAGAAAAACGGGACGAAGCAAAGCCATTAGCAACTTTCCTGCCAATAACTGAATGATTAAGATTCAGGGCCACATGGTTTACCTGCTGCAGACTTGATCTTCCTGAGCTTCTTTGGCGTGACACTCCACACGCGAACTGTGGAGTCAGCAAAGCCTCCTGCGACCAGGCTGGAGTCGTCGGTGAAGTCCACTGCGGTCAGACCCTGCACAAGTGACAAGATGCCTATTATACTTTACATTGCTAACAACTGTCGAATGTCCATCTTCAGCTAAGAAGCGTAAACAAACAAGCAGGAATTTATTGAGGCCATTTACCTGGTAGGCATTGAGGAAAGAGTAGAAGCAGATGGAAGGAAGATTTTCTGGCCCCAGACGGATTCGCTTGGTAGCTTCCTTCATGTACATGATCTTGTCCAGCTTGTCTGAGTCTTTTAGTTCTGGCAGAGGTATTCTATACAAAAAGAATTAACTTTTTTTATCATAAACCAGAGATTCTGGGAGGGCTGAAGTACCCTAAGTGGTACAAATTAGTTTGATAAAAATGAAGGTTATCAGCAGAAATGACAAAATCATTTGATATATATTATATCATGAGAGTGTGCTCTAAAAAACACCAGCACAAAAGCAGCTGATCCTACCCGGCACGTTGTTAGATGGAACAATACCAACCTATTCTGGGAGGGAGCATTTGGATCCTGTTTCTTGCTTTTGGAGCCGACGCTGTCCTTTTTGGGCTTTTTCTTCTTTGGCTTACCCTCCTCATTCTCTGCCTCCTCGTCCTCATCATCAAGAGGCAGCTCGATCTCTGGCTCCTTCAGCAGCCCGTAGTAAACCTACCACGGGTACAACAAACGTGAAATCGGAAAAATGAACCACGGAGAACCGACACATGATTATAACGCTGCTGTATTCATCCAACCTTAGCCTTATTGGCCTCCCGCTTTGCCTCTCCCGCCAGACTGCCCGACATGGCATCGATCTGGCTCTTACTGCGTGGCATGCCATCAAAGATGTCAATGTAGAGATGCTCTTGGATAATATTCCAAATCTGGTTGTTCTGACGCTCCTGCAGGTGCCTCTTAAGAAGCTGGTAGGAGTCACGGGAGATGCGTAGGACGAACTTGCTGGTACGGAAGTCCAGCAGGGTCTCGTTGCCTCTCATGTGCTCTTTCTTGGTCAGGCTGGATAAAACACACAAATCCTCCTCGTAGTAACACTCCTGGTCACCGCTGAACCTAAGACGGAGAGAAGTGGATAAGTTCGGTTTAAGGAGGTGTGCAGGGCAAAGACTGTTTTGTATCTATGGAAAAACTGCACATTAAAGAGTCTCACTTTTGAAAGAAGACCTTGGCCTCACTCTCGTGGTTGTTGTACACCAGTTCCAGGTACATGTGGACAAACAGCGGGTAGAAAACCTGAGACAGCTCTGCTCTGTGGCAGTCCAAAACGGATTCTATGAACTTCTTGAGATCTCTGTAGTAAACCCCATACAGAGCCGGATCCCCCTGCTGGCTGTAGGCAGACAGCACCACACTGACATCTGGCTGATCTTCCCCAGCTGAAGCTGAAAGAGTTGCAGTGAGAAAAGTCCTTCTGTCAGCGTTGCACTTCAGCAGGAAGTTTTCAAATACGGCAACTTTTAGGAGACGGCATTCGCGCAGAAAACTAACGACTTTATTACACAATTTGCAATTTGTCTCTTTCCTTTTCAGTAGAAGCACAAAAATAAATCATAAAATTGAGTCCATGCTGTTCTGCTCTAACTCGCATCAACTCCCTCAGAAAAGCCCAATGAACCGCTATCACGGCAGAACTCTGAATTGTTGCTGGATTTACCTATTTCATATATTGGTTCTGTCTTCAGCTAAAAATGTTAGTTTGCAAAATAAACATTGAACTCTTGAGTGATATTACATAGCCAGGAGAAGCTGGGATCTCTGCTTCGTTTGATTAAAAACAAAAGAGACTCAAGAGAACCTTTGGCTGGTGCCTGAGATCCGGCGGACGATGAAACGGTCACCCGGCTGAGCAGAGAGGGCGCATCCGCGCCATCCGCGTCCGAACCTCCCGCAGGACCTCCCGACCCCGACCCACCGGATTCATTTCCCTTCGGATCGAGTGCGTCCTCCGGCAACCCCGCTTCTCGACGCAGTATCTCAACGGACTCTGCGAGGTTGTTCTTTTTAAGAAACTGAAGAACTGCCAGAAGCGTCTGCTGGTCCTCCGGGACTCCCCCCGCGGGTTTGCCGCCGCTTACGGCCGAGCTACTGGAGCCAGGAGGCGTAGAAAGCGGCCTGCCGTCATTTGTACCGGCTGCTCCGAAACCGTCGCTTTGTGGTTCAGATTTTATGTCTATTTCATCTTTCGCGTCGACCATACCGCCTTGCACGGCCGCCATTTTCAAAATGAAATGCGCATGTGCGAGATTAAAAACCGGATAGTACCAACTTCACGGGATTGGATCATCTGATTGGTTGTTGCTTTTGAACGTACGTCGACGTATACGAAGTCCCACCCATTTAAGTGAAACAAAAACGGGTGTATTATACGCGTGTCAGTGACACGCACGGACGCGTCACATGAACGCCGTCTGTACAAACGTATGTACTGCACTCACAAAGTGCACGTTTACAGCTCTAGATGCTGTACTACGCCCGCTGGTCAGATACCATCCATCCATCTATCTTCTATACCCACTTCATCCTTTGCAGGGTCACAGGGGTCTGCCGGAGCCTATCCCGACTCATTACAGGCCAGAGGCAGGGGTCCACCTGGACAGGTCGCCAGTCCATCACAGGGCCACATATAGAGACAAACCACCATGCACACTCGCACGTACTGGCAATTTAGGATTATCAATCAACCTAACATGCATGTTTTTGGACTGTGGGAGGAGGCCGGAGCACCGGAGGGAACCCACGCATACACGGGGAGAACATGCAAACTCCACACAGAAAGACTCCCGCCCAGGAATCGAAACAGGAACCTTCTTGCTGTGAGGCAACAGTGCTAAACACCAAGCCACCGTGCCGGCGACATGGTCAGATACCAATTCTGAAACATTATTTAAGTACAAATATGAGTTTAAAGTGTTCATCCCAGTTCTTGTTTCTGCCACCCTGTCTTCCAGTAAGCTACTTTATTTTCAGTACAGAACTTTATAGCAGCTCCAATCATTCTTGACACACAGCATTCCAACTTTTATGGATTTGGGGTTGCATATGTTTCAGAAACAGAAATTGCAAATTACAAAAAAAAAAAAAACAGTGTTGAAACAGCAGCTCATTGTTACTCCAACCTTTGGTGAGTTTGAGAGCAACCAACATAGACCCCCTACCACAACTCCATCTCCCCTGTTACATACACCAAGCTTGAGAAATTCCAACAGAGGGGACTTTTTTAAATGATGAACACATTTATAATTAGTATTACATTTTTTTAAAGTAAGTTTCAATAATGTCAGAACACAAAAATGTGCAAATGTGAGTAAAATCTGTTAAAGAGACCAAGGCAGAATGAACAATAATATATACTTTTGTTGATTTTGTTGTCAACCCTCACTCCACCAAGAGGACTGAATTGTTAAAGCTCATTTGGGTAGTAAAGTCACTATGAGGAACACTGACATATCCTGACCACTCAGAGCTGGACGTTGTTAGGACATCTGCACCCTGAGCAGCACCCACACAGCTACAGCTTCTATTGTTGACTCGTCCACACCCCCAAAATGCTTGCATTGCAATCCTGCTGCTGTCTTAGATTAGATTAGATTAGATTAGTTTTGATTACTTTTATTTTAATTTTCCCCCACAATGGGTAAATATCCATCATTACAGCAGCAAGAGAAAAAAGAAGGATACCATCCATCCATCCATTATCTATACCCGCTTTATCCGTTTCCGGGTCACGGGGGTCTGTCGGTCTGATCCCGACGCATAGTAGGCGAAAGGCAGGGGTCCACCCTGGACAGGTCGCCAGTCTATCCAGGGCCACATGGAAGACAAACAACCAATCACACTCACATTCACACCTAGGGAGAATTTAGGATGATCAATTAACCTACCTGCATGTTTTTGGACAGTGGGAGGAAGCCGGAGTACCCGGAGGGAACCCACGCAAGCACGGGGAGAACATGCAAACTCCACACAGAAAGACCCACCGGGCCGGGAATTGAACCGGGAATCTTCTTGCTGTGAGGCAACAGTGCTAACCACTAAGCCACCGTGCTGCCCCAAAAGAAGGATACATAAATAGCAATATGAAAAATATAAACAGTATAAAAAAACAGTACATGCAGTTTTGTTTTCTTTTAATTCATATCTTTGCACACTTTGAGATATACCTGACTAAAGTGTTAATATTGCACATGAATATTTTTCATTGCACGTAAATCAGTTAAACTGCTCGAGTCTTAGTGAGTGTCTGGTCCCTGGGAGCACTGCTGATTGTGGAGTCAAACAGCTGCAGGAAGGAAGGACCTGCGACAACGCCGCTTCACACACTTCGGGTGGAGCAGTCTGTCACTAAAGAAGCTTTCCAGTGCTTTTGCTGCAGAAGACAATCTGTCACAAAAACCTGATAGGACATATGTCCATACTCAGACTATGATGAGTCCACTGATTTTGGAGTTGTTGCAGGTCTCTTGTGACCCTTGGCAGATAAACATAACGGAGTACATAGGTGCATTTAATTGTTGTGTCAATTACACCTGCAATCTCGCGGAGGGTAAATAGTGTTTGTGACACCTCTCTACCACCTCTCTATCTCCCCAAAGTCTTTCAGTTTTTTGGTTTTGTGCGCTCTCAAAGTACTCTCTCTGTTTGTCCTACAGAAAAGCACAAAGAAACAGACATCTCTGTTGCAGCACACCATGCAGCTCAATAGCCTAAAGACAACTTTCAAACAGAGTTACTGCTGTTATTGGAGGCTTTGAAAAAACAACGCAGTTGCTGTATCCACCTTTTTCACCCTGGACAACCATTCTCCATTTAATGTATAAAAACTGATACAAATATCTATTTAAAATATCACAGCTTATACCTACAAGCAGCGCAATTGCATTCTTTAATTTATAGAAACTGATGTAAAATCTATGACGTATTGGTTCTTTTTGGAAGATATAGATTTGATATAACTGGCATCATATACAGTAAACAGGAGATAATCATCATCTAACAGTCAACTTGTGTGTACGGTGTTTCATGAATGTATTCACTCCAACTGACCTTTGTTCATGACATATTCATTAATTTCTTTTTTTTTCCTGAAAATTGTACACATATTATCCCAATGACAAAGAGAAAGCAACTCTTTTTTTCTTAGGGCACCCGAATAATGACTCACTTTCTCCTCAGAAGTGATTTTGCAGTACCCATAAAGACAACTTGTACCTGAATGAAGTTGAATGTCAATAAAAACATCAGCTGTTCCTTTGTGAGTGAAACTTTGGTCTTCCAATCCGTCCAGAAAGCAGCGGTGCAAGATAATCCACGATCAGCTGACAATGTAGAATAATTAGTTGTTTTTTTTTAAATTTCAGTCAAATCAATAAATCAAGTTTTGATTCCCAACTACCCTGCAAATTTAAGTGTACCAGCTTCAACAAGTTGGGACACTGCTTTACCTTATCCACACATACTTGGAAGGTTTTGGCAGCAGGACGAAGGAAACACCTGGGAAACACTAACGTTGCTGGTCTGTAAATGTCTGCAAACCTTCTAAGAGTTCACAGGTTATACTGACCATCCCATCTGCCATCAAGCAAACACTCCTCTTCCCTCCTCTTTACATTCATTCTGACAATTGCATTGTGTGGATAATTTCACAATAATTCACATTTATTACTTTCTTTAGATCTATTACATGGTTAAAATACAGCACACAGAAAGCAAATCAAATCAGATTTAGAGTTATGGGAAAGACCAAACACTGCAGCGTTGGCCAGTTGGAAGATATAGTGGACAACAGCTCTAGGTTGGATTTATTTATTTTCCTCACAACATTAGAAAGCCTATTGTGTATGAGTGTGTTATCTCCAATTTACCATTTTTCAGCTACATCAGGTTTAAAACTTAAATCGATATAAAAATTTCTATGTTTGTATGAAATTGAAGAGGAAACTTTCCATAATATATTTGCCAAGAAATTTGTAAAATATTTAAGTACTAATATGATCTCATGGAGCATCAACAACTTAGTTTCTCTGCTAAATTGAAGAAAACTAAATACTTAATTCATGACTTCAAGGAGA
Organism: Xenentodon cancila; assembly: GCA_014839995.1. Classification (NCBI taxonomy): domain Eukaryota; kingdom Metazoa; phylum Chordata; class Actinopteri; order Beloniformes; family Belonidae; genus Xenentodon; species Xenentodon cancila. The sequence goes on along the minus strand of CM026198.1, from coordinate 23,662,442 downwards.
CATTCTAGTCGAATCTTCAGGCTAAAGCAAAAGGAGCATCAATATTTATGGAGTCTGGGCATTCCCTAAACGTGTATGACTTAACAAATGAAGACATGAATAATACTTTCACATAGTTTGCATCATCATTATCCTCAGAAAGCTTTGTTTTCTGGCACAAAGAATGAAGGCAGCTCTGAATTGACTTTAGAGAGACACTGACATTAAAGGATTATAACCCTTGTCTTTAAAACTGTCTTTTGTTGCTTTTTAATCAACAAGCTCTGTTATCTTGGTGGCTGGGCTTTCAAAAAATGTATCCACACAATGGGAATATGAATACATTTCTAAAGAACTGTTTTGATTGTAACCATCAACAATGAATCTTGCTATTCATTTTAAAGAGTACAGTTTAATTTTTAACTGAATGATGATTGAAAGAAAACATTCTAGATTCAGTGAAGTTCTTTGTACAGATGGAGCGGATGTTATGAGTAACAAACACACTAATTCAATTTAATTCAATTTTATTTATGTAGCATCTATTACAACACAATTTGTCTCTAAGATCTTTCCGGAGACCCAGAACATGACCCCCGAGCAATTATTACATAAACAACGGCAGGTAAAAACTCCCCTAGTGGGAGAAAAACCTTAAACCAAACAGTGGCAAGAAAAACTCCCCTTTAAGAGGGAAGAAACCTGGATCAGGACCTGGATCATAAAGGAGGACCCTCTTGCTGAAGACCAGCTGGGTAGAACAGGAAGTAAAGAGAGAGGAGAGACAAAGACACACCATCAAAGGAACAAGACAAAATACATTAATATAACTATCCATCAGCAGCAGAACTAAGACTTCCATGTATATGCAACTGATACATGGTTAGTTGATGATCTACAGAGACGACTATATAAACAGGTGTAGACAGCAGACACTGAGGTGGTCAGAGGTGGGACTGCAGGTCAGGATGTCAGCAGATATCCAACAGAGACGTCTATACAGACAGGTGGAGGTAAACACGGGGATGGTCAGAGGGTGGGACTGCAGGTCAGCATGCAGCTCCTGAGGTTCTGGTCTGCAAACATGTACAGAAGAGAAACAGAGGAGACAGACCAGCACAACAAACTACAAGAACAATGGACCACAATTACACTTATGAGATACTTCTGATTAATAACTGAGGATTGAGCTGAAGAAGGGAAAGAGAAACAGGAGGAGGTGAGGGGCACCAGTCAGTGGATCATGTTGGTGTCCCCCTGCAGCAGGTCTACAGCAGCAGATCTAGGATGAAGCTGTGTTGAAGACCAGCTGCTCTAGTCTGGTCCTGCAGCTGCAGCTGTGACTACTGGTCCTAACACTCTAACGTTTACACTAACTATATGTTTTATTAAACAGAAACGTTTTAAGTTTAGTTTTAAAGGTGGAGGTGGTGTCAGCCTCCCTTCAACCAAACTGGAAGTTGGTTCCATAGTGATGGTTCCTGATACCAGAAGTCCCGTCCTCCAAATCTACATTTCGATACTCTAGGAACTACGAGTAAACCTGCACTTTGAGAACAGAGAACTCTGTTAGGAACATATGGTTCTATCAGGTCTATCAGGTAAATGACAAATCCTGATCGAACATTACACCGAGGTTTCACACAGTACTGGAGGCCATCACAACACCATCTAATCCCTTCCTAAGGTGTTTGGGACCACAAACAACAACCTCTGTTTTATCAGAATTTATGAGCAAAAAATTAGTGGACATCCAGTGCTTGATGTCCTTCAGACATGCCTGAAATTTGTCTAATGGTTCTGTTTCATCTGGCTTCATAGATAAATATAGCTGCGTATCATCAGCATAACAATGGAAATTAACGCTGTGGTTCTGGAATATACTTCCTAAGGGCTGCATGTATAAGCTGAACAGGATTGGCCCTAGCACTGAACCCTGCGGGACACCATATCTATGCACATATCAATCAGTGTTTTAAAGACGAAATTTCATTGTATTGTATCGGCCACCGCTGACCCCCATGGCCCTGAGTAGGAGAGCACATATGTACATAATGAATGATTGATCATTGTTAAAAATTCTTCTGTAACTCTTAGCTTTGTGATATTAATTAATGCAAGGATGGTTGTTTTGGGTATTAAAAGCATTTCTATTGTGACTAATTCAGAAATATTTATGTAAATATCACTTTCTGTCTCATCTATAAATTAACTTAATTATGAAGTCTGTCCATAGTTCACTTTACTTCCTTATTTTTTAAATATTATAACCCAGTAAGACAAATAATAAAGTGAATATGCATACAGGCCAGTCAGTCTAGTCAAATATGTAAAACAACATATTTTCTGTAGATCAGTTTGTGAAAGACTGTTTAAACCAATACTGTCTGACAACACTGTGAGTGCACCTTGGGGACAGTTAAAAGCATCTGAGTGTGAGTTGGATGTGATTAACTGGACAAATTGTATACAAGCTGTATTTAAATGGTACTTTATAGTTTTGTTGATCGCTCAAAGCCCTTAACTGTGCAAGATATATTCACCCGTCTACACATTAATACAGCACTCTATTAGCCTAAAGAGATCTTTCTACTTAGTCTAGGCAGTGACTTTTCGACATGTGTCATTTTCCCCTCTGGCATAGAGAGGGAAATTCAAGGTTGATACTGTATATTGTGCAAAGATCATTGTGTGGGCATGAAGTAAGTCCTCTTTTATGTAAGTGAGATGACACATTAATGTAGCCCACCCTACCTACCCAAAGTTGTTCTATTAGTCAGAATCAAAGAAGAAGAAGTGGGTTATAAAATTTGAATTGATTTCTTTTCAATAAATTACTATGCTTTTTGTTAATTTTACATTATCTACAGCATTACTGATCTAGAATTTTTTTTAAGTGACAAAAATGCATTCAGACATATCTGCATTACAAGCAGCACAAAAAGTACATTTGTTGGCTTTTGACTCAAGTAAATTAATTTCCAAATAAAAAAAGAAAAACGTATTTTCTTACTGGATATTTAGACCACAGTTTGTTTTGTCTTAAATTTCAGTGGCTAGAAAAACCTGAAATAAACAGTTAACTGTACATTTAAGAGTAAAAATAAATTAATAATGCTTATATGTAAAAGACTTTGATCAATATGTGATGGATGTATGGATGGATGTATGGATGGATGGATGGATGGATGGATGGATGGATGGATGGATGGATGGATGGATGGATGGATGGATGGATGGATGGATGGATGGATGGATGGACAACCCCCAGACCAGTTGTCAGTTCATCACAGGTCAACACTGACACCCACAAGACTACAACTATGTATGTACTTTACACCTTTTCATTTATAATGAGATTTGTTCCTCCTTGTACCAGATGGTGGCACCGTGCTCCCACACATCACCACATACCCACTCACCAGTGGCACAGCAGTTGGACAAAGCCCTGTATGAGATACAGATGCTCATACATATTAAGCATGTTTTTATCTATAAGTCTGTAGTTTCTATTCTATAATAATCTGTAAATCTAAGATATATATTATTTTGAATAAGCTAAAAAAAAAACAATGAAAAGACATGATGGATTTACAACTGTATGTCACTGTGTTCACACTAGTCACAAGTTACAGTTAGGACACTGGTGGATTCCCAGTGTGGTGCTAGGTTCCCAACTGGGGGTTCAGGGGGTTCAACTTTTATTTATTTTCTTTTATAGCCTTACACTGACATTCATTGCATTTCTTTTCACTTACTCACATCAGAGGGGGTTTCTACAAGGAATTATAATTGTCGTCATATTTCTTGTTTTTAAGTAAATACTAGTTGGGAAAAACAAGTTTTTATTTCAAAATGAAAGAAAAGTTACTAAAATTTCAACAAAAGCTACTAAAAACAGACATGAAACAGCTATAGTCAATCAACAGCACAGCATAAGGAGACTTAACGCCATTGTGTTTAACAGATTTTAACATTATAAGTGAACCTCTAACTAAATACAATTTGTACAGCTTATTGCAAAGCTTAAAGGGGCATTTTAAATTACTATTAGCTAAAGAGGCATTGGGAACTAATGGGCTGATCCAGAAGTGATCCAGAAGTGATCCAGAAGTGATCCAGAAGTGATCCAGAACTGATCCAGAACTGATCCAGAACTGATTCAAGGATTCTGAGAGTATTGTAAGTAAACACTCCAGGAGACTGGTGATATATTATATATTTCATTTGAACTTTTTAAATTCTGCTGAGGCTGGATTTTTGCACACACAGACTCTTTCCTGCTGGGAACGCCGAACATGATGTCACACACCTGTACTGCTGACATGGCATCTTTCAGGTCAGCACATCTGTTTTCATTTCACAGATGCTGTCAAATCAAATATCATTTCATTTTACTTTCAATAGTGCTTAAGCTACATAAACCTTCACAGCATTTCAGTGTATTTGAGACTTTCTATTTCAACTACCACCTTACTGACTATAATACACAATATTAGCTGATGAACTAAATAGTAATTACAAAAAATAATAATTTCAAACATGTAACATTTTCAGAAAATATTTATTTGCACCCTATCACTGATTTATTGCACAGGTGAACATGTAGCCGTGAATGTTCTCCAACACCGGTTCATACACTTTGGGCATCATGACAACGATATCTCAGCAGGTATACGCAAAGGGGTGGGACAGACGCCGCAGAAACAGCAGGGCGTTGTATAACACTGCAGCTACGCTGCCACATGTAAAGGAGAGGTGGGGGTAGGGTTCATTGGTAGGCATCGAGATATGCACATTAACACCAGCGGCTCAGGGCGTGGTCAATAGTGCAGGCTCCTTGTTGTATTTGGAGGCAAGGATGCTCCCTTCTGTAGTTTGCAAAAATAAAAACATATTACACTGCAATGCATGTGCGAGTTTACAAAGCAGCTGGTCAGGTCTGTGACACATGCCACAGGTTCAAGGTTACTGGTTTACCATCTGTAAGTGTCGTCTGTGTATAGAAAGTCAGTAAAAATGTTGCTATGTTGCACCGAATTCCCTGCACCTGCATCTCCATGAAGGGAACGTGGCACCCTACATTACACTTGTTCTCAAATTTTATTTATCTGAAAGTTAGAGCCCAGAGACACACTTTCCAAATGATAAAATATATTTTATTGAGTCCCACCAGAATCAACTAACATTCATTTCTTCTTATACCATAAACTCCTTATTTTTTACAATTTGAAAGGTGCTATTTTAACTGAGTTTTGCTCTAAACAGAATACATATATATTGTATGTGTATTTTACCATGAATTTCATATAGTCGAGTTTAAAATGTAAGTAAAAGGGTTTTTTGCATAAATGAACTGGGAAAGAAATGACACTTCCCACGTTGCGATTAATCCCGTGACTTCATGTGTCCCCTCCAAACCACACCCCGACTCTCACACGTGCATATATGAGACCTCCACTGTTGCAATGAAAGCAACTCAGGAAAAGTAAATGGGATTTAGAAGTTATCTATTTCTCATTTCCACTTTTTCCATTTACTCTTTTGAAATAAACCACCTGTGTTCAAGTCAATGCGCCACTTATCCAGCCTTTTGTCTTGTACCTCCCCCAGACACAGTATTAGTCTTACGTTCAGATCAAACGACGCTGCTCTGGTGCTCTTCAGTGAGAATGAAATGGGTGAGTGAGGAGGAGAGAGACGGATGTTAGGTTCCATCCTTCCCCTACACTTCAGTGATGATTGGCTCACTTCTTTGGTGTGTGTGTGTGTGTTGGGGTGGGGGTGGGGGTGGAGGGGGACTACTCTTGCACCATCCTCTGTTCTGCTGTCAGAAAGCAGCAGGGTGTGGTTTCCCCACAGAGACAGGTTTTGCCAGCACACACAAAGAAAAAGAGAGGAGAGGAACAGTTTTTTGGACTTTTTCATTCCTTAAATTCGCATTGGTGTAAAACCATGATACGTGTTTGAGGGAGACAGTTTATCATCCCATGAAACAACTGAGAAAATCCATTTTTAGTATTCAGCAATATTATAATATCTTCTGTTTCTCTTTTCATTCTAGTTATAAAAGCTTATATTTGAGTGACACTATCTGCAGAGCGCTGACGCCACTGACATGCATCAGTGCCTTGAATTAAAAGGCTATTGGAGAATGTGTATATGGTTTAAAGCTGGCCATATAGGGTGGAGCTGAAATATTCCCTAAAGCTGTTACACTTGCAGTAAAAAATGGAGGGAGGGTTTGATGTGCTAATTACAACTGCTGATATCACCAGTGTTCAACCACCATGAGCATTTTTGTGAGCTGTTTATTGTAATTAACATTTGGGGTAGATTGGTTTGTGAGTTTCTGACAAAGAGATTTAAGTCAACAGCAATTATTAAAAAGAAATGCCCCCTACAGGGAAGCCTGCATCTGTCCATGTGATGTAGTCCTGGGGGGGCAGATTGGGGCGTGGCAGATTTCTTGTGGCTTTCTGTATTTTTTCTTTCATCTCAGCGTATGTATCTGGAAGGCAGCTTTTTCTTAGGAGCAGGAAACAATGTGAATATGTATGTTCTGTAATGTATTTACCATTTTCATATGAAAATCATTTGAAGGTGCCCTTCTGCCTTTCAACTCAACCCTTGAAACTCCTTCCTGCCTGCCAGTGTTAATCCTTCTCTGGTACATCGTGTCATCATTTAACAGCAGCACACTGCAGTTAACAAGCAGGCAATTTTAAAAGGGAAATGTTCTGTGATTACCCACAGATTTAAATGAAACAGAAGAGACAGATTATGAAAAACAAAAACGCTGTCCATCTGTTTACTGAAATGGTCAAGAAATGCAGCAAAGACCCCCACTGAGATGCAAAAGTAAATAATTCATGAGGTGTGACTCTGAAGAGGTAGAAAACGCCCTTAGAGGAATGGAAAGAAAAGGGAGAGAGCGTGGAAAGGATGAAAAAGGAGAGAAAAGGAGGGTGGCGGTGGAATAGTGGGTGGGAGCGGGTCGAGGAGCAGGAGGGGTGAGCCAAGATATCGGGAACTGTGCCAACATAGAAGGGCTGGTACAACAACTTCATAGAACGAATGGTTGAACAGAGGAGGAAGCGAAGTGTGAGAGGTGATACGCAGAGGTGAGAGGCAGGTGTACATGAAGGCGTGAAATGAGAGAGGGATGAAATGAAATGAAAAATGTGTTTAATCATCACTCTGAGTCTGAGATGTGACAATAACAACAGATGTAATTTTAGTTCTGTAGCATCTGCTTTCTTGGTATTCAAAAAAAAAAAAGGTTCTCACCATGCAGAGTTTGATCTAATATCCACTTGTTTACTTTAAACCTTTAGATGTAAGTATTTATATTATACACTATACCTTAATCAACCTCCAGTTACCATAAAAGTAATGCATAAACTCTTATAAGCTCTAAAATCAAGGTATGTCGCCGTGGTCCCTCTATCCTACCATCCCTTGTCTTGCATAGCTGCTCTTGTCTTTGCCCTGTGTGAGTTAGTATGACTGTGCAGGAATGTGTTTAAGAGCCTTTTGCCTATCCAAGTGGAATAATGGGTTTGAGGCAAAGCAATGACACAAGGGATTTCCATTTTTGTGAAGCGAAATGTGGGGAGCCTGCATTATTGAATACTGACCTGAGTGGAAAGCAGTCTTCGTCACGCAGCCGGCTTTAAAGAAGGGTGGTGACCATCATGTTCAGGATAGTTTTACTTCTATTAGTGTGGCATGTTTATTATCTTAGTGTGAAGAAGATCTAACAAAGGGCAAAGCTTAGCAATGGCCTCAGTTATTACACTTATTAACAACTTGGTACTGAGCTCTTCATCTGCCTCTGGTAAAAAAGGAAGTGAACAGGAGTTGTACCCATAACTTTGGACTATTAGTGCTAAAATGTTTGTTAATTTCCCCTTTAATTGATGCTTTTTACTTTGTTGCATCGGTCATTTGGAAAACATTTTACTATCTTGAAACATCAACAAACAGGGTAACACAAAAGTCTGACTTCAACCGGTTTGTAAGTTATGAAAGCACAAGGGAAGCAGTGGATGAAAGGCCCTTCAGTGGAAGAGTGGGTCGGAGACTGAACAAACAACTTCAGAGTCCAAAGCTGGTTTCCTTCCCAAGGATTTTTTTTTTATTGTACAAAACTTCCTGCGTTTTCATCATAATCCCTCACTGTACTCAGAAAGGATTGTTGAATTTGAAATGTGTTTTATTTTGAAGTTGACATTTATTAGTTTAGTTGACAGGTAATATTAAAGAAATGACCCAGCTTTAACTGTTCAGTACGATGCTTCAAGAGACACAAAAAGGGTGTACTACAAAAGTATGTGGTAGGTACTTTACCAAGTATGTGGGTGTTAAAAAACACTGACTAAGAGTATTCAGTTCAGTTCAGTTCAACAACACTGTAATAGTCCCTGAAAGGAAATGAAACAGTTGAAATAATTAGGATTGAAGGAGTTTTTAATATGTTTTTAGAGCATTCATGATGAGCAATCTGCACTCACTTGATTATTAGATATTTATTAAGCATTTATTGCTAAAAGAGTGATTCATTTGGGATATTATTATATAATTTGGTACCTGGCAACTCATTCTTATCTATAATGTGGTCCTCCATCCATTTATCAATCCTTAATTTTAAAGTTACCCCAATGCATTCTTCCCTATTTCATATGTAAATTACCACTATTTATCGTTGACTAATTATTAGGTAAAACTTTATAAAACCTTCATCACTGCGGAGATTATTATTAATGATTAGTCCCTGATGTATTCCTGAGTTCTCATTTGCTCTCATTATAATTCAGTATTTTTTTTCTCCTTTATTGTCAAGTGTCCCTCTTTAAATCTCCGCCTGACCCATAATTCAGTAATATTCTAATGTGAACAAACTCTGCAAGACAGCTGCAGGCTCCCTCTCAGACCTGCTAAGGAGGCCTTGTGATGCAAGAGCAAAGTAGAGATTAAAAATAATGCATTATACAGAAATAGATGGACGTAGAGCATTTGTCACGTTGTCAAAGCTGGAGGGATCCCCTCAATCTTTTGAGAGGATTGACTCTACATCAACAGATCTATTACCAATTAAATCTGAATGATTTTATGAATGTTGTGAACTTCAAAAATGTATTTACTAACCCTGTTTTAATTACTCTCCCCACAGCCTCGCCCCTTTATTCTCTACTCACTGTTTCTCTCTGGTTCCTCCCACGCACTCTCCTCCAGTAACCAGGCGCGTAAGCAACACCCCACTGCAGGTCCCCCACAGTACACTACTGAGCACCACAGTCTCTTTATTAGCATAAATAATGCAACACCATCTAAACTGATAAAGCAGCACAGCATAGTCAGGCAACATAACAATCCCCAACCCAGAAATTAATAGAGTTCTATTGAAGCACTTTAATTCAAAGTATTATTTCATCCACGTAAGCTGTCTTCCTCAATATAAAATTCTGTCAGTTACCCCACCATGGCAATAGCTGCTGTTGTACAGGAAGACACTTTTGCTTGTTGTTGAATCACATTGTCTTGCTGTAGCTTTATGTAATAGTCATGGCCCTTTATTCCATTAAAAAAAAAAATCTAACAAAAAAAACCTCTTCAAATAGCCTCTTCCTCCTAATTAGCTCTCTCTGCGGTCCACTGAGTGTGTCTAAAGATCATTACACGCACACACACACACACACACACACACACACACACACACACACACACACACACACACACACACACACACACACACACACACAGATTGACAGTTGACTGTTGAGATAAAAGGACGGTTTCCAATTTGTTAAAGGTCAGATCTCAGTACTTAAACCCCTTAACTAACCAACCTCAGAATTGGTCATTATAAATTTTAAATAAAGACAACGCATCGCATTTACATAATGTTCTAATTTATGTTTCAATTCCAGTTGATGACACCATCTCAAATGACACACTTGGCGTCTTTTGTTTGAAAATGAAGATAATGGCACAGATATGCTGGTCGATCCGTGGCCTCACCCTCCCACCTCATGTGTGTGTGTTACATCGGCTGGAAATTTTCTCCCAGGCACTCAGGACATCAAACTCACTGATAAAGATGCCCTCCCCTGGACATGGTAACCTTCAGTGTGTTCAGGAGATCAGCCAATGGCATCTGAACTAAATCCTAATCTGCTCTGGACGCCAAGGTGCCCGGAAGCATATTTTCATTTTATATTGTCAGTAAATTTACATTTTGACAGAATATATTGTTGCACAGTTAGTTGCTTGTTTTCATGGCCACAAATGTTGCTCCTTTTCTCTTCAACATTAAAACTTACATGTAAAAAATAAACAGCTAAACGCATATATATATGTATATGTTGAGCCTCTTCACAACTTAGGTCTTTGTTCCCCCTGAGGTGTGTGTGGTGTGTGTGTGTGTGATACAAATGAGACAATGGGGGTGGACTGTGTCCCCTTTTACCATGACATGTGTGTATATGATGGGGTGGGGTGGGCTGGGGACGTCTTTGGACGCTGGCTAACCTGCCAAACAAAACAGCGGATGAATCCTAAGGGGCAGAAATACAAGCTGGTGAATTCAGGAATGCACAGATGTCACATGTATACCACAAGTAAATGTATGTATGCTTGTGTTTAGACACCTAGATCGCTATGTGCTTCTCGATTCTCAAGTCTTTCTGTTGCTTTAAATCAAACACAACATACTATGCATACATTGGAACACAGAATATTGTTGTGATTTTTGTTAACTTTAAGGTAAGAAACTGCTGCCATAAACTGAATTTTGGGCAATGTTACCTTTTTCTTTTCATTTAGTTTTCTATTAAAACGATGCCGGCTGCTACCATTCAAACAGAAGATCCACTTTATGCCGAGGTCATAGACTTGGATCCTAAACCGGATTCCGGTATTTTGGCATTTCTTACGAACATTCTGGATCGTCATCTGTCCACCTGTATCGTTTATTTAATGTTGTTAGAAAGTTTTTATGGCACTAACAGGATTATAGTAGTAATCAGCTTGCCTAATATCACAGTGACCTCGCCTTTTTACCCTCCTCTGTTCTGTTTGATGCACACAAACACTGCAACAGAGGAGAAGAACCAATGTCACCTTAAAAGAGATGAGTGCACATATATTTGGTAAAAATCCTTTCTTTGGGTTTTGAGTGGGACGCAAATACCTCTTTAAGGTAACTGATTAGACATTCTATTAAATCTGATTTCAAATTTGTAAAAGATTTAATTTTTTTCACTAGACCTGAAGTTGAAGTGGAGTAATAGCAGCAATAAACAAAGGCCTTTATTTTAACAATGCACTGCTTCAACAGGATAGCCAAAATTAAATTTTAAAATATTTTTTTTAGGTTTTAGACCTGGCAGAAGATTAAAGGCATGATGAGGAAATGAAGATATTAAAATACAAACTATCTAAAGGCACTTTTCAGAGATGCAGAGCATGACCCCAAAGCAATTAAGACAAGTTGACTGCCAATGTCCCATAGTAGAAATAAACATATTGCTTTATATAAATCCACCTGATGTGGTAGAAGAAATAAAAAAATATCCTGCCCCCAGTAGAGTTGCCATGGATGTGAAATGTAGCTATGAAGGCCAAAACTGTTTTTTGAACCAGGGTGTAAATATGAAAATTGCTGCTGCAAAGTTGGTCATTTTAACATGGGTGTCAATGGAGAGTGACTGGGTTTTAGATCCAGCCCCTGCAGTTAGTCATTAAACTGCAATTTCTGTTACTGGGTTGTCCTTAAAACAAAGGTTAGGCTGTTGGGCAAAACCTGAATCTGGTCACATGACCACTCTTAATGGTGCATTGCTCTGTGGGATATAGTACGTGAGTTGGATTGATCTGCTATTAAAAGTCAACACTCAAACGCTGTTTGGTGTCCTGTTTGGTGTCCTGCTGTTCACCACACTGAACATGGACCAGAGAAAGCAATGGAGAGAGTTGTCTGAGGAGATCAGACAGACAATTACAGCCAAGTCATTGGACACGCCACAAAATGTCCAGGAGAATGTCTTTTGAAGGTGAGACACAACAGGAGATTGTTGGCAAGTCACATCAGCTCCGTGTTCACGGATGCAGAAATGAAACATTCAAAGAAAAGAAGACTGTAGCTGTTGTGAAACACGGGGGGAAGATCAGTTATGTTTTGGGCTGTTTCGCTGTATCTGGTAGAGGTGCAGTCTTGAATCTATGCAGGTACAATAAAATGTCAGGACTATCATAGCATTTTGGAGTGAAAAAGGCTGCCTCGTGTCAGAAAGCTGTCTCAGTTGTAGGTCATGAGTTATCTGGTGCGGTTTGGGATGTGTCGCACCCTTAAACACACAGCTAAAACCACCTAAAAATCTAACCCAAACACCAACAACAAACACATAACCCATAATAGGAATATCTGGAAATCTTAGGAGATTCGAGCCCTAAAAATTGAGTTTTAGAATCCATTAGATTATCTTTCAGGAAGAACATTAATAAGCTACCGTAATTGATATGAATATGACATCTACCCCATTATAAGGAGGTGTCTTCATCTCAGAAACCCTGTAATTATGCTGTCAGTGTCACGTTGAGAGTCAGTTAGATAACTACCTCCTCCATGTGCATGTGAAGGTTTAGATCCTATTGTATAACCTCATGCCAAACAACAAGACAACAAACATTAAGCTTTTGGACAGCTTAAGATAGACATCTAAAGAAAGACCAGTATTTGAAAGAATTATGCTTATCCTCCCCTCCTGGACAAAACCTGACCCGCCTTCTAATTAAAACCTGCTTCATCGATTGACTCTCTAATTGTGGGGTGTGAACTTCCCATAGATCTTCTGCTCCTTTAATCCATGCACACACACACACACACACACACACACACACACACACACACACACACACACACACACACACACACACACACACACACACATCTGTATCCTTGTCATTGTGGAAGGTATAGATTTTAACATTTTACTGGTCAGAAACCTTAAATGAGTTTTCAGTTTCAGGTCCCACAGTTCACAGTGTGCTGGCATTTTGAAATACAGTTATGCCGAGATAATGGAATGCTTGTGGTGTTTTCCAGCCGATCAATAGCTGTTTATGTGTGTACAGTGACACAGTATATCAGCCTCTGGGCAGACTGCCAGTAGGTGGAGAATGACTCCAGTCAGCACTTTAAGAGATGGGCAAGGAGTGGGGAGCTGGACACACACACACACACACACACACACACACACACACACACACACACACACACACACACACACACACACACACACATACACACAATTTGTGGGCCTGATGAGCTGCTTGGAGGGTGTTACGATGGATGCAGACAGTTGGTGTTCAATTGATTATAGATTTGAATAATCTCTGATGGATCTGCAAACTGCACCACTGCAGTTGCATAGTACAGACAAGGCAGATAAAAAGGAAGGGAACAGATGAAGAAATAAGAAAGAGCTAAGAGATAAGAGAGAGATAGGAATTTATTGATCCCACAAGGGGAAAAGTGTGTGTTACCACAGCTCAAGCACAAAAACAGAGGAGTAAGCAAAAAATAAAATAAAAACTTTATCTATATCTATATCTATATTTCTGCACATAGTGATGACAGTGGAAGTAAAGTGACCAAGTGACTTCTGTCATTAAGATATATAGAGTCTGACTGCTGTCAGGATGAATGACTTGCAAAAACATTCCTTCCTGCAGTGGGAGTGTTTCAGTCTCTGACTGACGGAGCTGCTCAGCACACCCACGGTCTCATGCAGTGGGTGATGTGGGTTGTCCATAATGGGTCTCAGCTTAGCTAACATCCTCCTCTCGCCCAAATAAAGGACATGCTAGCACAATCCTGCCCCGTCCCTGTCGGTGCATCCGCTCCCCCAGATTAAGACTTTCATGTCTCCACAATGATTGGTGGTCAAACCATCCATTACACCGTGATAATGTGTCAAATTGAGGAATTTATTTTAGATTAGAAATGTGAAATCTATTGGGATGTAAAGAAAAAAAGGTGTCAGCCATTCCTGGGAGGTACACTTTCGCATCCCTGCATCCCTGTAACAACAAATTCTATAAACGGCAGCAGTCTCATAGGTTTGTTTGTTTGTTTCTTTTCAGATACGACTGTGGCATGTATTATAACTCTCTTTGCTTTTATTAAGAAAACATTATCTCCATTATCTCTAGATCTCCATCTTTTCTTCATGGAATGACAGCTTACTAAAATCATAAGCATGAGGTCATTCTTTGCTGCTCTTCGAATGATCAGATTTTGAACGATGCAGTTAATTGCCTGCACTCCTCCAAAGCTGGCACAAGTAATGCTTCACTTCCAGTGACACACACAACAGCAAAAACATTGCTAATCCTAATGCCAGTTCCTCTAGCTTCAAGGCTGAAACAGATATGGATATACTTGTGTTTTCTCATGGGAGTAAGGTGATGAAATGCCTATTACTTTAGCACCACCCATCTAACCACGAAGACAAGGGTGAGGGAGGGCTGACAGAGAGAAGAGCAGTAAGAAGGGGGGAAAATAGAAAAGGAAGAAAGAAAATTGTAACCACTTGATTCAAACAATTCAAACTGGAATGCAATTATTGAACATCTGTGTCTTTAGATAGGTGTTTTTTGTAGTGGGTTGCAAGAGTTGGAGCTTCTCACCCTTGGATTATCAGAGACCTAACATACAGGCTGTTGGACATCCATTTACACACAAATGCAGGCTTTTTAGAGAACAATCAGATATATCTTAAAAACATTTTTTTAAAGACCAGATGTTAAATAATGTTTCATTTTGATGAGCTCTTAAAAATAAAACATGAAGCAACCTAGCTTTGTTAAGCTTAATAAGAAGGAACAAGAAAAACAACTAGTAACACAAGATTCAGCTTCACTGGGCAGAGCGGGTTTTGATACTCAGACATGTCTTCTGCTATGCTGATGTTTTTTATGGATGAAACAAATGAGATAGGATTTTGCAGGTGTGACGTATGCAGCACCTTATCAGATGTTTACATATGCAGGTTCAAATATTGGGACCAGACACTGCTTGTGAAGAAGACTGCAGCCGACAGTCGAAATCATCTTCTTTTATTAATGTGTCCAATAAAAAGAAAACTAAATGTTAGTGACTTTTTACTACGCAATATAGCCAGACACCACCAAGGGCTGGTGATTTAAAAAACATCAAGCTGGAAAGTTTGAGTAAAAAAACAACTGGGTAAGAAAGCACTCATTTTATTTCTTTGACTTACACAGTCATATAATGTGAGCTAGATGGAATTAGTATTGTAAATGGTAATCATTCGATTTAATGTCTTTATTTAATGTTAGTGCCTCTAGGCTCAGTTAGCATGTAGGTCTGCTGATTAAAACAAAACAAAAAAAACAACAAAATCTTATATTTAATCAAACCCTCACTCTATTTTTTAATGGATTTAACAGACTCTGGCCTGATGCAGTGTGCCACGTTTAGGTATTTGTGCACACTAGGAAATACGAAAAGATTACGAGGTGACTTGTCAACGCAGGCACAGACAGTAAAACCTACCAGGACAAGGTTAGAGTAGGGCAATTAACATGAGAGGAGGAGCAGAGCCACATAATATGTAAAACAAGCGTTTCTTCCCGCTGCAAATCTGCATATTAAGTTAATAAATTGGTGCTGCAAGTGTGTAGTGGTCCTGCTGGGTGGTACCCTCCATAGATTCTGGGCTGGTTTGCTGTCCTGGGGAGTGGTGGCCCGTCGCCCTCACCAACATAACCACGCATCCACCATACATTCATTAAGTACGCCGCACCATGCTACAGGAACACCACTGCATTACCAAACAGAACCCATCACATCCACCACTGTCTTCTGTTTTTGTCTGTATTTCCGTGCCTCACTGTCAGTGATTTTGGTCCTCTGTGACAGAACCAGTCTCAGGTCCCAGAAAGTTTATTTGATCAGATTGTCAAGAGGGCTACTGAAGGACACATTCACCCTCACTCTCACATGTGCACAAAAAACATCTGCTGCAACATCAAATTGCACATTAAAAAAAGGGGTTGTTTTTGCCAGTATTGGCACTAATCCATCATATATATCCAGACAGTTGTTTTTTTTCAAAGAAGACAAAGAAGAGAGAAAATAAGTACAAAATCACTGCTAGTTATTTATTAACACAAAGTAATCAATTGAACACTGACCTGCAGAAACAATTTGTCTTACCCTCATGTCTCATCAGAAGCACATTTTGTTCAGTGGAGGTGTGGGTGTGTGGACAGCACCCCCCCTCTTCAGCAGTCCCCAGTGTCCCCTTGCAGCTGCCCTGTGCACGTCTGGATGTTTAAAGACTCTGCAGAGCACGGACGCATTTGTCAATAACGTGGTCTCCAGAGGCAGGTAATCTTTACCCCTCCAACCTGACCACCTGCACTGCTTTGCGATAGGGGGAGAAGGTCCCTCTGGGTTCCTTTCCAGATTTTACACTCTGCTGCCCATGATAACCAGTGGGGTCATATAGGGATTCTTGCAGGATAGAAAAGAGATGCCTACCAAGATTGTGCTAATCAGTGAAAACATAATGGAGAAGGAGATTTTAATGTAGACAAAAGAATCTTATGTTTGTCATCAGGATTAATGTACATTGATTTTTGCTGTCAGTCCGAAAGAGAAGGTTACATCAAAACATGGAGGGTTTATTTTTATCTTAAAGATATGAAGAAGAATATGTGATTATGTTCATTTTGTTGGAAACAAATTCCCAAAAGAATCCAACCAAAGCTGTTGATAACTTTTTTTTGTATTACAGACATGTCTGTTTTGAGCAGATGTGTCAGAAACGTTACAGTGAAATGTGCTCACAATATAAAAAACATTATAAGAGCTTCTAAAACTTATACACTCACACTGTTAGAGTCTGAAGAGAAAAAAGATTGACTTTATTAATATCATCTTTTAACTATGAGTTACAGAATGTTCATCCCATGAATTATAGAGATTTGCTAAAAATAAAGAGCTAAAAAGAGAATACACTGTACCCTCACCACATGCAAAAGCAGAAATAAATATTTTAAGGGCAATTATACCTCGGAGGAGTAGCTCTGAAACTTTGGCTCCCATAAAACCCATCCATCAGTTTGTCTTAAGAATTACAACACAAAGCGAATCATTTCCTTCCACTAATCAACATGGTCTCTGCAGTTAGATTCAGTTTGGGGTTTTTAAACGTCATTCTCTAAATGTCATAGTGCTGAACTTAAGGTGCCAGAAAAACAGGCCACATCTAAGGAAACTGCTGAAAACTGAAACTGCTTGCAAACACATCCTTTGCAAAAATGTATAGACATTAATTTAGCAGTGTCAACAACAAAAAAAAGAAAGAAATCTGCAAATGCAGGTTTAAATTCATTACTGAATATGCAGAAACAGATCATAGATGGTAGGATTATCATATGTATTTATAATATATTCTTGCCTCATTGCATGTAAAATCTCCAACAATGAAAGAGCACTTAATGAGATATATTTTGGAAAATTTATGAAAGTCATCCCATTCCACACCATCACTTGGGGAAAACAAAGTTTATTTGAATAGCACATTTTGGATTTTGTACAAAAGACAAATGAATCACAAAACAAAGTTCTGTCCATACTATATTTGTAAAAAAGTCAATCACCCTTTATTTATATACCAACTTATAAAAACCAGCTGACAACCAAATTGTATAACACAAATGGCAAATTTGCACAGAGCAGATTGAGTTCAAAATAATCAGATTTGAACATAAAACAAATTAAATCAGCTTCAAAGCATAAGACCTTAACTTAGTCAAACAGTTAGCACTGTTGCCTCACAGCAAGAAGGTTCCCGGTTCAATTCCCGGCCCGGTGGGTCTTTCTGTGTGGAGTTTGCATGTTCTCCCCGTGCTTGCGTGGGTTTCCTCCGGGTACTCCGGCTTCCTCCCACAGTCCAAAAACATGCAGCGTAGGTTAATTGATCTTTCTAAATTCTCCCTAGGTGTGAATGTGAGTGTGATTGGTTGTTTGTATGTGGCCCTGGATAGACTGGCGACCTGTCCAGGGTGTACCCCTGCCTTTCGCCTGATATGCGTCGGGATAGGCTCCGACAGACCCCCGTGACCCGGAAACGGATAAAGCGGGTACACATAATGGATGGATGGATGGATATATATATATATATATATATATATATATATATATATAGATAGATAGATAGATAGATAGATAGATAGATAGATAGATAGATAGATAGATAGATAGATAGATAGATAGATAGATAGATAGATAGATAGATAGATAGATAGATAGATAGATAGATAGATAGATAGATAGATAGATATAAAACTCTGTATAGATAATGGATGGATGGATTTCGTTCATATTTCATTGGACAACCTTCAGCTTTAATTACAGCATGCATTCACTGTGGCATCATTCTGACAACCTCTGCAATGTTGTAACATTAATCTCCATCCAGAGTTGCATTGATTTTTCACCAAGATCTCATATTGATGATGGGAGTCGGGCCGCTGCACAAGGTCTCTCCAGCATAACCCAGAGTTCTCAATGGGGGTTAAGATCTGGACTCTGATGGCCAATCCATGTGCGAAAATGATGTCATGCTCCCTGAACCAGTTTTTCACACTTTGAGCCCACTGAATCCTTGAATTATCATCTTGGAGTATGTCTGTGCCATTCAATTCTATTAAATTTTATTTTATTTATATATAGCGTCTAACACAAGTTGTCTCTAAGATCCAGAACATGACATCCTAGCAATTATTACATAAAAAATGGCAGGTAAAAACTCCCCTAGTGGGAGAAAAACCTTAAGCCAAACAGTGGCAATGAAAAACATGCAGCATGCAGCTCCTGAGGTTCTGGCCTGCAAACATGTACAGAAGAGAAAAAGAGGAGACAGACCAGCACAACAAACTACAAGAACAATGGAGCACAATTACACTTATGAGAAACTTCTAATATATAACTGAGGATTGAGCTGAAGAAGGGAAAGAGAAACAGAGGAGGTGAGGGGCACCAGTCAGTGGATCATGTTGGGGTCCCCCTGCAGCAGGTCTACAGCAGCAGATCTAGGATGAAGCTGTGTTGAAGACCAGCTGCTCTAGTCTGGTCCTGCAGCTGCAGCTGTGACTACTGGTCCTAACACACTAAAGTACTAACTTTATGCTTTATTAAATAGAAATGTTTTAAGTTTGGTTTTAAAGGACGTGGTGTCAGCCTCCTTAACCCAAATTGGAAGTTGGTTCCATAGTGATGGTTCCTGATAACAGGCTTCCTATCAGGGAAGAAAAAAAATAATTGATGGAATAACCTTGTTTTCAGTTTCCTTCAGGGTGTCAGCTCACCTCATACTTTGGACACTTAATGTTACTGAACCTAGATGTATAGGTATATATGTATACCTGAGAATACATCAGTAATGGAATAAATAGAGAGAAATACATTTTATATGACTAAATCAAATCTTGATGTACCGCATCAAGTCATAAAGTCACTTTTTATATTTACTTGCACTTAGTAAGTGTGTTGTCCTCAAACATTTACACGGCGTGGACATCAGGGCCACAGCTGCCTGATAACTGCACAAAGACGTGTTGGTTTTGATATTGCAACTAGATTTATTTACCATAGGAAACCATACTTTAACAAAGCGCTCCTTCGTTAATATAGTGATAAACATTGTGGTACTGAGGTAGTGCAAGTAGGAACTGTAAGTATGGCTGGTTGGTTGAGCCGACAGCTGCTTGGAAGAAACAGAAATGTTAGTGTTTGTGATTGGCTGTGGATTGAAGTGTTGGATGGGAGTGTGATCTACTTACCTGTCCTTGGTCTTCTCCAGGGTGCTCAGGCAGAACACTTTCCCAGGGATTGAGGGTTATTTAAGCTTCTGGAAGAGTCTAAGGCAGGAGAATCCCAGGAAGAGTTAATTAGTGGGTATTATAGATCTTTGGTGTTTAGGAGTTTTAACTAATAATGTAAATAGTGGTGGTAATTTGGGGTTTTTTATTAATTGTTTGATGGGTTATAACTTGTATAACATTATCTTTATTTTAACCCTTTATGACCGGCTGTAGCGCCGACACTCCAGCCGGTCATAAAGGGTTAAAAGGTAATGGAAGGTGGACGTCCCTCATTAGGAGGAGATGGTTCGGGTAGAGTGGTGGGTAGAAGGCCACCTGTGATATGAGTATGAGGGTGTGTGATCATAGAAGCTGCTGTGACTAAGACAGCAAGCACGGGGAGAACAGGCAAACTCCATGGAGAAAGATATTTAATATTTGAATCAATAGATTTAATCTTTTACAAGAAATAAACATTACTGTACACCTTACGGTAAACCCTTTTATTGCTCACAAATGCCAACAAATAAACCAGACGAGTAAAAATTAGATGATTACCTGTCAAGACGAAATACTGCTAATTCCATATCCAACTGAAAACCTGCAGCTCCTGCAGCTCCCTCCTCCACTGAAAAGCCACTTCAGTATTCACCAGTTTTATTTCAAGCATGGTGAGCTTTCTTTTCTTTTTTGCTTGCTTCTCTGCAACAGCTTTCTTCTGCTTACTGCGGTTACACGTGTAAGCAGTAACTGCCAAAGAAGACATTTGCAACTTTGCCTGCAGTGTTTGTTTGTCTTCCTCTTACAGCTGCTTCACATCTAGTTTTCCTCAAGCTGTGGTGTGTGCATATTTGCATGAGGGGAGGGGGATGGGAGTTATTTGGAGCCTGTGCAACTCTGTGATTGACATTTGTCAAACACATACCCTGGTTGTTATTGGAGGAGCTGCAACAGAAGCAGTGGAAACTTGTGAACTAGACACTTTTTCACTAGTACCTACTTGGCTCGGCTTCACTCGCCTCAGCTAAACTCCTTTCGGTCTCAGTCGTTTTCCACTACAGTTCAGTACCTTCTCAGTGTGGGTGGGACCTTCATGGCAAGGCAGGCCAAACCAGCAGTGAGGTCTTATTATGAGACAACTCTGGTCACGTATTTGACAAAAAACAATGGAGTATGTTTGCTTGCCATTTTTTCTCTGTGCCAATGTTAGTTTTAAACTAAATATCGTGGTCACTGTTGCCAGGTTTTAAATGTGGCGGGTTACCTAGTGGAAAACCCTTAAAACGGAGTAGAGCCGAGTGAATACTAGTGGAAAACTGTTAACTTGTAAACTTGTCAGCTGCAGGCAGTGCCAAAGGAGCAAATTTGTATCTCAAATTACCTATTTTATGTAATATTGTCAGAAAAGAGTTCCAGAACCATTAATTTCCGTTCTTATGCTGATGATACACAGCTGTATTAGCCAAACTTCATGTGTTTTAAGGACATCAAGGACTGGATGTCCACTAATTATTTGCTACTAAATTTTGATAAAACAGAGGTTGTTTGTGTTCCCAAACACCTTAGGAAGAGATTAGATGGTGTTGTGATGGCCTCCAGTACAACTGTGTGAAACCTTGGTGTTATTTTCTATCAGGATTTGTCATTAAACAGCATATTAATCAGGTTTGTAAGACTGGGTTTTTCCATCTCCGCATTATCACAAATTAGGAGCATCCTCTCCCAGAGTGATGCTGAAAAACTAATTCACACGTTTGTATCTTCTAGACTAGATTACTATAATGTATTACTAGCAGGATGTCCAAGTAATTCTCTGAACATCCATCAGTTGATCCAAAATGCAGCAGCGTGAATGTTGACAGGAATCAACAAGAGAGACCACGTCTCTCCTGTGTTAACTTTCCTCTACTGGCTCCTCATAAAACTCAGAATCCAATTTAAAATTTTATTACTTGTGTATAAAGTCAGCTAGCGCCACAATATTTACAAGACCTGATAGAACCATATATTCCTAACAGAGTTATCTGTTCTCAGAGTGCAGGTTTACTCGTAGTTCCTAGAGGATCCAAATGTAGATTTGGAGGACGGGATTTCTGTTATCAGGAACCATCACTATGGAAACTACTTCCAGTTTGGTTGAAGGAGGCTGACACCACTTCCACCTTTAAAACCAAACTTAAAACGTTTCTGTTTAGTAAAACATATAGTTGGTGTAAACTTTAGTGTGTTAGGACCAGTAGTCACAGCTGCAGCTGCAGGACCAGACTAGAGCAGCTGGTCTTCAACAGCTTCATCCTAGATCTGCTGCTGTAGACCTGCTGCAGGGGGACCCCAACATGATCCACTGACTGGTGCCCCTCACCTCCTCCTGTTTCTCTTTCCCTTCTTCAGCTCAACCCTCATTTATTAATTAGAAGTTTCTCATAAGTATAAATGTGCTCCATTGTTCTTGTAGTTTGTTGTGCTGATCTGTCTCCTCTGTTTCTCTTCTGTACATGTTTGCAGACCAGAACCTCAGAAGCTGCATGCTGACCTGCAGTCCCACCTCTGACCATCCCAGTGTTTGCCTCCACCTGTCTGTATAGACGTCTCTGTTGGAGACCTGCTGACATCCTGACCTGCAGTCCCACCCTCTGGCCACCTCAGTGTCTGCTGTCTACACCTGTTTATACAGTCGTCTCTGTAGATCATCAACTAACCATGTATCAGTTGCATATACATGGACGTCTTAGTTCTGTTGCTGACTGATAGTTATACTTGTGTATCTTGTCTTTTGTACCTTTGACGGTGTGTCTGTGTCTCTCCTCTCTGTTCTTCATTCTCTCTTTCTGATCTCCCTTTTCCTGTTTCACCTGGTCGTATCTGGTCTTCAGCAGGAGGGTCCCCCCTTATGATCTAGGTCCTGATCCAGGTTTCTTCCCTCTTAAAGGGGAGTTTTTTCTTGCCGCTGTTTATGTAATACTTGATCGAGGGTCATGTTCTGGGTCTCTGGAAAGCACTTAGAGAGAACTTGTGTTGTGGTATTTCAGAAAATTCTCAAAAATACACTTACCTACTGTAATTTTAAACAAAGCCAATATTTCTACTGTTGTTTCTTATAGAATCAATATTACCAAATGTTTTAGAGATCACTGATCAATGATGTTTTTTCGAACACGCTTCTTCCTTCCTTCCTTCCTTCCTTCCTTCCTTCCTTCCTTCCTTCCTTCCTTCCTTCCTTCTTTCCTTCCTTCCTTCCTTCCTTCCTTCCTTCCTTCCTTCCTTCCTTCCAGGGGAGTTTTTACCTGCCATTGTTTACGTAATAATGGGTCAGGGTCATGTTCTAGGTTTCTAGAAAGCTCATTTGAGTAGTTTCAGCAATTCCTTAGATGCTTCTTTGCTTTGATGCATGCCAATAATTTGACCTTTGTGAAACATTGTTTCCATGACCACAGGATGTGTCTTCCAGGATGCTTGTATCAGTTACGCTATAATAAAACGACGTGGCCTTTATTGACAATTGGAAGACGTTTTGGGGAAAGCCTGGTCTGCTTAGAAGAGACGGCATTCATCCCATCCGGGATGGTGCAGCTCTTATCTCTAGAAATCTGGCTGATATTATTAGATCCTCCCCCTGACAATCCAGGGTCCAGGCCGGGATGCAGAGCTGCAGTCTTACACGCTTCTCTGCTGCTTCTCAAGGACTATTGCCTGCCAATAAAAAGGTAGAAGTAAATGATGTAATTGGAGATTCTAACGAGGTGCCAAGAAAAATAGATTTAGTATCGATTCCCCGTCCTCCAAATCTTCACCAAGCGCGACGTAATAGAGGCATTAACCAAAATAACCTCGTAAAAATAAAAACTACGCATTTAGTGCGAACTAAAGACCAAACAATTAGATGCGGATTACTAAATATACGATCTTTAAGCTCCAAGTCTCTATTAGTAAACGATCTAATTACTGAGACCCGGAGTGACATTTTCTGCTTAACAGAAACGTGGCTCCAAGAGGAAGAGTTTGTTAGTTTAAATGAATCGACGCCGTCCAGTTACTTTAATTATCATATTCCTCGAATCACAGGTCGAGGTGGAGGAGTAGTGGCGATCTACGACTCCAGTCTTACAATAAAATCCAAACCTAAATGCGATTATAATACATTTGAAAGCCTCACGCTTAGCTTAAAACTGCTGAGCTGGAAATCACAGAAGCCAGTTTTGTTAGTGTAAGTTTACCGGCCTCCTGCTGGAGCTTATCTGGAGTTTCTGTCTGAGTTCTCAGATTTCTTATCTAGTTTATTGATCAGTACAGATAAAGTCATCATAGTGGGCGACTTTAACATTCATATGGATGTTGACAACGATAGTCTTAAGTTGGCTTTTGATTCTCTTCTAGAATCGATGGGGATTTTACAAAAAGTTAACGAACCGACGCATTGTCTTAATCATACTCTTGATCTGGTCCTCGTCTACGGTGTAGAACCTGATAATCTGTTAGTGTCGCATGTAAACTCCCTCCTATCCGACCACTATTTAATAACGTTTGAATTCAACATTGTCACTGTTACGCATAATAGGAGGAATTACTTTAGCAGGTGTCTATCCGATAAAGCTATCACTAAATTTAGGGAGGCCATTGCGCTTCATCTTCTTAAAGTGGAACATAGTGAAGCAGTTGAGGGCTGTGACCTCGGTTCCACCTCTGCAGACGTTGATTTCCTTGTCGGTAGCACTGCAGAGATGTGTTGCACTCAGCTTTAGATGTAGTTGCTCCTTTGAGAAAGAGGGTCTCTAACCGTAGGAGCTTAACTCCCTGGTTTAACTCACATATTCGTATGTTAAAACAGAAAGTGCGTAAAATGGAAAGAAAGTGGTACTGTTGTAGGTCTGTAGATATTTATTATGCATGGAAAAATAGTCTAATAGTGTATAAAAAAAAGCGCTTCGCAAAGCTAGAACAGCCTATTATTCAGTGTTAATAGAGGATAATAAAAATAACCCACGTTTTCTGTTCAGCACTGTAGCCAGGCTGACAAAGAGCCACAACTCTGTTGTCATTTATTATCAGGATTTGTCTGTCTCAGTAGTGAAGACTTTATGAGCTTCTTTAGAAATAAAATTGTCAGAATTAGAGAGGAAATCGGCCAGGCCCACCCGGCAGTGGCTGTGGGCATTTCTTCAACTTCGGCGACTCCCTTATGCTCTGACCTGACTCTAGACTGTTTGGTTCCTGTAGACCTCTCTGAGCTGACTTCAGTCGTCAATGGATCTAAATCATCCACGTGTCTGTTAGACCCAATCCCAACTCGACTACTTAAAAATGTTTTCTTTCTTATTGGAGCGACAATACTGGAACAGATCAACTTGTCCCTAGTCTTGGGATATGTGCCACAGGCTTTTAAAGTCGCAGTACTCAAACCATTACTTAAAAAACCCTCTCTTGACCCAGACATTTTAGCTAACTATAGACCGATTTCCAACCTTCCATTTATCTCTAAAATTCTGGAAAGGGTAGTTGCAAGCCAGCTGTGTGACCATTTGTATAGAAATGATCTATTTGAATTTTTTCAGTCAGGGTTCAGATGCATCATAGCACAGAAACAGCACTGGTTCGAGTCTCCAATGACCTTCTTATTGTAACGACCGGACACCGGGGAAGGACTCAGTAGCAGGAACCACAAGGCAAGGGATATGGCTCTCAGGCAAACAAAACTTTATTGGACTACGGAGGGTCCCCGGGAAGTGGGGTTCAGGATCCAGTCAAAATCAAAATCAGACAACCAAAAAGAGTTCCTGAAACGAGGAGCAAAAAGCACAAGGAAAATCTCTCAGAAGGCTAGTGGTAGGAAGACAATCCGGCAGGGGGTGAAGGGTGTTATTATAGTGGGGCTGATTGGTAGATGAGGTGCAGGTGAGAAGCTAGCAAAAGGGAAGTTGTAGACGGGCCAGTCCAGGTTTCAAAATAAGAGCGGTGTCTGGCTACGGACGTGACAGCACCCCACCCTTAAGGACCGGCACCCGACGGGCAAGGGTCCTGTGGCCGCCGGCGATGGAAATCCGCCACAAGGGAGGGATCCATGATGTTACGAGCGGGCTCCCAGGACCTTTCTGCGGGACCATACCCCTTCCAGTCAACCAGGTACTGATAGCCCCGGCCTTTCTTGCGAATGGCCAACAACCGCCGCACTGCATAGACCGGCTGGCCTGCAATCATCTGTGGAGGAGTGGGAGGCTTGGAGACGGGTACCAAAGGGCTCGCCCTGGCCGGCTTGACTCGGGAGACATGGAATGTAGGGTGGATCTTCATGGTGCGAGGAAGGCGCAGCCGGACAGCTGCAGGGTTGACCACTTTGGAGATGGGAAAAGGCCCAATGAACCTGGGAGCCAGTTTGCGGGACGTCTCCCGTAGGGGTAGATCTTGAGTGGAGAGCCAGACCTTCTGACCCACTCGATAGACCGGCGCGGGCGACCGCCGACAATCAGCCTGTCTCTTGTATCTCCCAGAGGCACGAAGTAGAGCGGCTCTGGCCCGCCTCCACGTGATGTGGCATCGGCGGACAAGAGCCGCGGCAGAGGGGACCCTCACCTCCCGCTCCAGTTCCGGAAAGAGAGGGGGCTGGTATCCAAAGACACACTGGAATGGTGACAACCCTGTAGCAGAAACAGGCAAAGAGTTATGAGCATACTCAACCCACAGCAGTTGTTTACACCAGCTGGAGGGGTTCTGTGAGGTTAAACAACGCAGGCCCGTCTCAAGCTCCTGGTTGTATCTCTCCGTCTGACCATTCGACTGGGGGTGGTATCCTGAAGAGAGACTTGTGGTGGCCCCAATGAGGGTACAGAACTCCCTCCAGAACTTTGATGTAAACTGAGGGCCCCGGTCTGACACCACATCCTGAGGGAGACCGTGGAGCCGGAAAACGTTGGATAACAGGACCTCCGCCGTCTCCTTGGCAGAGGGGAGTTTGGGAAGGGGGACAAAGTGGGCCATCTTAGAGAAGCGGTCAATTATAGAGAGGATAACGGTGTTACCTTCAGAGACTGGGAGACCAGTGACAAAGTCAACGGATATGTGGGACCAGGGGCGTCGGGGGGTGGGCAAAGGGTGCAGGAGTCCCATGGGGGAACGGCGGGCAGGCTTGCTCTGAGAACAAACAGGACAGGCAGCAACATACTCCCTCACCTCTCTTGCCATGGATGGCCACCAGAACCGCTGTCTGAGGAAACTCAGGGTCCGTCCAATACCCGGGTGGCATGTGAGCCTGGATGTATGAGCCCAGTGGATGAGCCGAGAACGCAGCGGGATGGTTACGAACAGCCGATTATCCGGGCAGTCCGTTGGGATCTGCACCCCCCTGAGAGCGCGCCTTACTTCCTCCTCCAGCTCCCAGGTAACTGCCCCAACAACACAGGTGGGAGGCAAAACGGCAGGAGGCGGGACAGCAGGGGAATCAGGGTCAAACTGTCGCGAGAGGGCATCAGGCTTTCCATTCCGGGAACCTGGACGGTATGAGAGGGAGAAGTTAAACCTAGTAAAAAACAGAGCCCACCGGGCCTGTCTGGGGTTGAGTCGCTTGGCAGAGCGGATGTACTCCAGATTTTTGTGGTCTGTCCAAACCAGAAAGGGCTGAGTAGCCCCTTCCAGCCAATGGCGCCATTCCTCCAACGCCAACTTCAGGGCTAACAGCTCACGGTTCCCTACATCGTAGTTCCTCTCTGCCTGCGATAATTTCTTCGAAAAGAAAGCACATGGGTGAACCTTGTTGTCGAGTCTGGACCGTTGGGAAAGAACAGCTCCCACCCCCACATCAGAGGCATCCACTTCCACTATGAATTGCAGCCCCGGGTCGGGAAGAGTGAGGATAGGTGCAGAGCAGAATCGCCGTTTGAGGGTTAGGAAGGCCCCTTCTGCAGCGGCAGACCACGCAAAGCGGGTGCTGGGAGATGTCAGTGCATGCAGAGGGGCAGCAATGATGCTGAAGTTCCGTATGAACCGCCTGTAAAAGTTAGCGAAACCCAAAAAGCCCTGCAGGCGCTTTCGGGAGGTGGGCTGGGGCCACTCTGTCACGGCACTGACCTTTTGTGGGTCCATACGGATATTGCCTGCAGACACGACAAAACCCAGGAATGACACGGTGGGGACATGGAATTCGCATTTTTCTGCCTTAACATATAGCTGGTTTTCCAGGAGTCGTTGCAACACTTGGCGCACGTGATTCTGGTGCTCCTGTATGGACTTGGAGAAGATCAGGATGTCATCCAAGTAGACAAACACAAACTGATGGAGCATGTCTCTGAGCACATCATTGACCAGGGCCTGGAAAACAGCTGGGGCGTTAGTCAGGCCAAAAGGCATCACCAGATATTCGTAGTGGCCACTGTGTGTGTTGAAGGCTGTCTTCCACTCGTCCCCCTCCCGAACTCTGACCAGATGGTACGCGTTCCTTAGGTCCAATTTAGTGAACACAGTGGCACCTTGCAATTGTTCAAATGCAGAAGAAAGAAGAGGAAGGGGATACCTGTTCTTGACAGTTATGTTGTTCAGTCCACGGAAATCAATGCAGGGGCGAAGGGTCTTGTCCTTTTTCTCGACAAAGAAGAAGCCCGCCCCCACTGGAGAAGACGAAGGTCGGATGATACCTGTAGCCAGCGAGCTCTGTATGTAGTTATCCATGGCCTCCTTTTCAGGAGCAGAGAGGGAATAAAGCCGCCCCTTGGGAAGGGGGGCCCCAGGGAGAAGCTCGATGGCACAGTCATAGGGCCGATGAGGGGGGAGCGATGTTGCCCGAGCCCGGCTAAAAACTGCCCTAAGGTCATGGTAGACGGGGGGTATGCTGGGGAGGTCCACAGAGGGGTCCGGGGGCTCTGAATGCTCCTCAGGGACCAAGGAAGAAGCAGAGGTTAAGCAGGTAGCCAGACAGAAATCGCTCCAATTCTGGATCTTTCCCGTGACCCAGTCAATCTGTGGGTTATGCCGTCTAAGCCAGGGGTGACCCAAAATGAGAGGAAACTGTGGTGAATCAAACAGATGAAGGGAGATGTATTCGGTGTGGTTACCTGACACTCGGAGTCCCACAGGCTTGGTGCGATGGGTGACACGACACAGCCGTCTTCCATCTAGAGCGTTGGCCACGAGGGGGCGAAGCAGTTCTTCTGTCTCCAACTTTAGCTGCTTAGCTAAACCGCTGTCGATAAAATTGGCATCAGCGCCAGAGTCAATGAACGCAGTGAGATCCAGGGCGCGAGTGGGTGTGAAAAGGTGGGCAGCCATCAGGGAACGAGAGGCTGAGGAGTCGAAGATGGCTTGGCTCACCAGTAGCCTCCTGCCTACTGATGAGCCTGGTCTTTTACCGGGCAGCAAGCCAGGAAGTGACCGAGCTGACCACAATAAATACAGCGCCCCTCCCGCACACGCCGCTGGCGCTCTTCGGGAGACAGGTGGGCCCGCCCAACCTGCATCGGCTCCTCCTGGCCCCCCGCGCCTGGGGGGGGCGTATACAAGGCGGCAGAGGGCTGCCGAGCACCACCAGGCAGAAGGGGTGGCTGCCCCCTGGCGTCGCACGAACTGTGCCGCATAGATCGCTCTCGCCGTCTTTCATGCAGCCTGTTGTCAATTTTTGTAGCGAGAGCAATTAGGGAATCCAAGTCAGCGGGCAGATCCAGGGGGGCTAGGTGGTCTCTAACCTCCTCGGAGAGGCCATGGTGAAAAGCGTCCATAAGCGAGTGGTCATTCCATGCACTGTCGGCACCCAATGTGCGGAACTGGATCGCATAATCTGCCACGCGTCCTCTCCCCTGTTTGAGGTTGAACAGGCGTCGAGCCGCTTCTCGTCCCGGGGTCGTATGATCAAACACTTTGCGGAGAGCAGCCGAAAACTCCAGAAATGTGCCACAGATGGTGGATCCCCTCTCCCATTCAGCCGTGGCCCATTCTCGTGCCCGACCCGTCAAGTGTGTAATGACGGTGGCCACCTTCACTCGCTCCGAAGCATAGGAGAGAGGGTTCAGTTCAAACAGAAGGGAACAGTTCACCAGAAATGATCGACAAGTTGAAGAATCCCCGTCATACCTCTCAATCTGGATGCCCCGGGGCTCATGAACTGGATGCCTGGTCCCGGAGGGCGGTGGAGCCGGTGGAGTGGCTGTGGCCGAAACAGATGGGGGAGCAGACAGAGTGGAATGCATCCGGTTGACCTGATCTGCGAGGGAGGCCACTAGGGCCCCCAAGGAGGAGAGACCCTGTCCCTGCTGAACACCCAGCTGTCGAATCCCTGAGGCGAGAGAAGCCAATTCCTGCTCTTGCTGGTTGAGTCGCCGGTCTTGGTTTTGAATTGCCTCCCGGATGGGATCTGTTCCCGCTGAGTCCGTCATGGCCGGATTGTACTGTAACGACCGGACACCGGGGAAGGACTCAGTAGCAGGAACCACAAGGCAAGGGATATGGCTCTCAGGCAAACAAAACTTTATTGGACTACGGAGGGTCCCCGGGAAGTGGGGTTCAGGATCCAGTCAAAATCAAAATCAGACAACCAAAAAGAGTTCCTGAAACGAGGAGCAAAAAGCACAAGGAAAATCTCTCAGAAGGCTAGTGGTAGGAAGACAATCCGGCAGGGGGTGAAGGGTGTTATTATAGTGGGGCTGATTGGTAGATGAGGTGCAGGTGAGAAGCTAGCAAAAGGGAAGTTGTAGACGGGCCAGTCCAGGTTTCAAAATAAGAGCGGTGTCTGGCTACGGACGTGACACTTATGGCCTCAGATAATGGGTTAGTGTCCATACTGGTTCTGCTGGACCTCAGCGCTGCTTTTGATACCATAGATCACAGCATTTTACTGCAGAGGCTAGAGTATGTTGTTGGGATTAAAGGGACAGCTCTAGATTGGTTTAAATCATATCTGTCTGATAGATTCCAGTTTGTTCATGTTCATGAGGTTTCTTCAGTACAAACGAGGGTCTGCTATGGTGTCCCGCAGGGTTCAGTGCTAGGGCAAATCTTCAGTTCAGTTTATACATGCAGCCCCAGTATTATCTGGAACCACGGCATTAATTTTCATTGTTATGCTGATGATACGCAGCTGTATCTGTCTATGAAGCCAGATGAAACAGAACCATTAGACAAACTTCAGATCTGTCTTAAGGACCTCAAGGACTGGATGTCCAGAAATTTTTTGCTACTAAATTCTGATAAAACAGAGGTTGTTGTTTGTGGTCCCAAACAGCTTAGGAAGGGATTAGATGGTCTTGCAATGGCCTCCAGTAAAACTGTGCGAAACCTTGGTGTTATATTCGATCAGGATTTGTCATTTAAACAGCATATTAATCAGGTTTGTTAAACCGTGTTTTTCCACCTCCGTAATATCGCAAAGATTAGGAGCATCCTCTCGCAGAGTGATGCCGAAAAACTAATTCATGCGTTCGTATCTTCTAGACTAGATTACTGTAATGTGTTGTTGGTTGGATGTCCAAGTAATTCTCTGAACAGCCTCCAGCTGATCCAAAATGCAGCAGTGCGAGTGCTGACAGGAATCAACAAGAGAGAACACGTCTCTCCAGTTTTAGCTTCCCTCCATTGGCTCCCCGTAAAATTTAGAATCCAATTCAAAATCTTATTACTGGCATATAAAGTCCAAAATGGCCTAGCGCCGCTATATTTGCAAGACCTGATAGTACCGTACGTTCCTAATAGAGCTCTCCGTTCTCAGGGTGCAGGTTTACTCGTAGTTCCTAGAGTATCGAAATGTAGATTTGGAGGATGGGCTTTCTGTTATCAGGAACCATCACTCTGGAACCAACTTCCAGTTTGGGTTAAGGAGGCTGATACCACCTCCACCTTTAAAACTAAACTGAAAACATTTCTGTTTAATAAAGCATATAGTTAGTGTATATTTAGTACCTTAATGTGTCAGGGCCAGTAGTCAAAGCTGCAGCTACAGGACCAGATTAGAGCAGCTCATTTTAAACATAGCTTCGGTGTAGATATGCTGCTATAGGCCTATGCTGCAGGGGGGCACCAACATGATCCACTGAGTGGTGCCCTTCACCTCCTCTGTTTCTCTTTGCCTTCTCTGTCTCTGCTTCACCTCAACCCTCATTTATTAACAGTATCCCATAAACTTAATTGTGGTCCATTGTTCTTGTAGTTTGCTGTGCTTGTCTGGCCCTTCTTTTCCTCTTCTTTGCATGTCCTGCGGACCAGAGCCTCAGGAGCTGCTTGCTGACCTGCAGTTCCACCTCTGACCATCCCAGTGTCTGTCTTCACCTGTCTGTATGGATGTCTGTTGGATACTTGCTGACATCCCGACCTGCAGTCCTCATCCCCTTGGATCACCGTCCATATATCACCCATATACACAGAAGTCTAATTGGACTCCTGATGATAGTTACTAATGTATCCTGTCTTGTACCTTTGACGGTGTCTCTATGTCTCTATTCTTTCTTATTTCTTGCTCTACCCGGCTGGCCTTCGGCAGGAGGGTCCCCCCTCATGAGCCAGGTCCTGCTCAAGGTTTCTTCCCTCTTAAAGGGGAGTTTTTCCTGCCACTGTTTGGCTTAAGGTTTTTCTTCCACTAGGGCAGTTTTTACCTGCCGGTGTTTATGCAATAATTGCTCGGGGGTCATGTTCTGGGTCTCTGGAAAGCGCCTAGAGACAACTTGTGTTGTAGTAGACGCTATATAAATAAAATTGAATTGAATTGAAAATTGAATAACTTGTTGCCAGCTGAAACACAATCATCGTCAATCAATCATGCGCTAATTACACAATGGGAGGCTCTTACCTATTTACCAGATGGTGACATTTTATTTGATTTTTTTTGGACAGACAGTGTCACCTCACTTATCTGTATTCAACTTTGGAAAATAAATATTTGATAAGTGTGTGTTCCCATGCTGCCTCTTACTTATCAATCATATTTTTATTAAGATGATTTTAATAGCTTTGTACGTATCTCATGCAGGAAATCAAACTGTACAAGAAGTTGTAATACAAATCCATGAACATACACTCGCCTAAAGGTGCATCTTTGACTTTATTAGGTTACACGCGGAGAGATCGACCGAGATGAATTGTGTGGTCTCATAAGAGGGAGTACTCGCTGACTCAGATGGTCTCAAAACTCCTAAAAATGAAGCTTAACAGTCCTATAACCTGCTTCATCTGAAAATATTGAGTTTTTTATGCATCTTTTAAGTGGTAGCAAATTGAGAATATCCAAACTGATGAAGATATTTCAAATATGTTTCTGTGATTTTGTTTGCGTTAGATGGCAGTTCCAAGTGCTTGTTTTTTACTTTTCTAGCCATCGAGCAGTGTTCAGTTTTTTAATTCTTTTCATTTAAAATTTTGTTTTTTAATGAAGCTGAGCTCAAAATGATTAAATTATTGTTGTTTAGCCATAAAAATGTGAACAACAGAGTATATTACAATTTTAATAATAATATCAAGAAGTAATATTTTATCATATCTTATATATAAATATATTATATTATTATAAATAATTTATTTTATTTTATTTTATTTTTAGAGAAGTGATTAAATCCCATTTTAGTGAAAGTGTGAAAGTGCCAGGCGGCAGGAAGTTATTAATTAATTAAAGCCTTCTATGAAATATAGATCGGAACAGTTTGGTGGCATTGGGATCAGTGGGAAAGGTGGAGGCCTTTAGGTGATGATTATATCTTCCTTCTTGGATGGATAGATTAGTTTTGCAATTAATGAAAACAAAAATTGGCCATCGGAAAAAAATATTAACATTTAACCACACAGACATAGCACAGTGCTGACATTTCCCTGTGAAATTAAGATGACAGGGTTATTAATGGCTCTGTTAATATTGCAACAACAGCTGCATCCTCAGGGTTTGAAGATTAATGATTGAAATGTGATCTGTCTGGCCTCTCACTTTCACACCGATACGGCTGCAAAGGAAATGAACGTTCACTGCTGTGACCTAATTATTTTAAATAAAAAGTATTCATAAAAGTACTAGAGGTGATCAATGCATGACTTGATATCATCTTTGAAGCAGGATAGTGCTTCCTTTTGATGAAATTGGGGAGAATTTCAGCACAATCTCCATGGAAGTTTACAGCCAGACAGTGACGGAGTCATTTTAATAAATCATTACAGAGAGACAAGGAAAAAGGAACAAAATGAAGCCTAGAATTTTATCTATTTTTTTTTTTTTTTGCCAAAATTGCATCTTTAGATGTTAAGATTTCATATATGTTCAAAGCTATAACATACTTAAGAAAGAAACTTCTTAACACCCCTTTCTGAAATAGAATATTTCTAAAGACGATCGCCCCCACATCTTTAAGCCTCTGATCATTAGGTATTCCTTTTCACGCTTTATTCTGACTGATCTTGCCAGGCAATTTCAGGAAATTATTCTTGACATCAGGTGTGGCTACGCTTTCATAAATTTTTTGGTCTCTTTTTTTCTTTTTCATCAAAATGCTGCATCATAGTTTGCGGCGTGGATGTTGAATAAAACCCAATGAGGGCTCAGCTGCTCTATTATGGATAAGGGAATGAGTGCACACAAGTCTCACCTCTCAAAGAGAAGAGGGAACGATTTATGGCACAACGATAAACTGCAGCCTTTTGTCTTCAAATGCTGTAAATGAGCAAGCCTGTGTTTCACGGTTCTATAAAAAGAAAGCAAGCAGAAGAAAGTAATGGATGAGTATAATGTCACTGGCTTTTCTTGAAGAAATTCATGTTAGCTGCAAAACATTTAAACATCATAACGCCATAATTACAATAGCTCATTTAATCCCAGATGCATTCAGGTTGCGTTTGTTAATTCTACCAGGACCTGCAGACTGCAGCACAAGGTTGCAGTAAGGACACATCCCACTGGGCTGACCTTGTTTTGCTGCATTGCTGTACCCTCACTGGCATCATCCAAAACAACAGATCTCAGCTGAACCGCATGAACCCTGCTTCCTCAAGTCAGTTACTTCACCATCTGAGATCCTAAGTGCTGACAAAATGAATTCATGCTGATATTACATTTTCTCTTTTAACTAAATGTTATCGCATAATGAGGGAAAAAACTGAGGAAAAACATGGTTTAAACTTTGTTCAATTGATTAAAATAATAAAATGTAATCTTATATTGCAAATATGGGGGAGCACTCACAGCATGTGGAAAGAATATCAAGATTTTCCCAAATATTCCCCTGAGCTTTGATGTGTCTGAAGGGTATACACATTCCTCTTTTACCAGATTGTTCTCCACAGAGACGCTTTGCGCCTCCAGTCCATCTGGTGCTTCAGCAGCCTCTGTTTCAGTGCTGCTACTTATGATTGAGACATGTTTTTAAAACTACTTTCTTCTTTCGCTTTTGAGGCAGCCAGCTGTAACCTAAAAATACTCACCTTGTAATAATTCATCTCAAATTTCCCTTTTTTTCATCATGCGTTTGATCACAGGAGGAAGTGATCAACCACATATATCTTCATTTAAAGAAAAACTGTTTGTGTCTGAAAAGGGGGACATGAGAGAGTCCTGGAGTGATGTGTTTTAATCTCAAAGAACAGGTAAAATTGAAGAAGATTCTGACTTTTCATCAAGTCTTCAAAATATAAATGCAAAATGTTAATATTTTTTTTTATGAGATAAGGGTCTACAAATATTACATCTAGCCAAAGTGCCAGTCCCTACTGTCCCTCAAAAACCACTCAAAGTAACAGCCATTTCATATATTACTGCAACTGAGAATTAACTTCTGGCACCATATCACACATCAATGGTGAAACTAGCTCATAGAGCTTCAGTGAGTGTCAAGGTAGAGGCATCGAGGAGACTCAAGAAAGCGTTGATGGAAGACAAAATGAGAGCGTGACCAAGAAGGAGACGAAAGGGGTAAATCTGGGCAAATTACCGTCACCTCCAAGCCTGTAGGGGGACCCTGTGACCCAAAATTACAAAAGCTTCTTTTTGGTGCTAGAAGTAGTCTTGCACCAAAGACCAAAGACGAGATGGAGCATTTACATACAATACTTAAAATCAACAGGCATTCTGTCAAGTTAAATCTTTACCCTAAATGAGATTTTCTGAAAACAACTAAGGGAGGGGGGGCGGGCTACTCTATTTTCTGATTAGTGAGAGAGACTTTCTAGCTAATGTAATTGTATTCCTCTGGTTGAATAACCCCAATGCCATTTATCTATCCTCTCAGAGGCCTTGAAGGAGGTCAAGAATAAAGCCTGCAGCCTCCCTCTTTGTTTGTAGCTGAATATTCTCCCTTCCCCTGTCTGCCTGTCTAGCTCTGCCGGCTCTGTCTCTGCTATTATTAGCACCCACACAAAAACATCACACTGGTGCCACGGTTAACTCAGAACCACCACACGTCACACACACACAGGCCCCACCTCAAAATGATTCAGCACTTTCTGCCAGAGCAGAAAACCGCCATTGCTGGTTAATCCATGCACAATTCATTCTGGAAATAATTTCCCAATACAAGTTCTTTATCATTGAGGGTTTTTTTTTGTTTTTTTAGGGTTTTTTTGTTTTTGCTGTTGGTGCCAGAAGCTTCTGCTTGATTACATTCACATCTATCTTGAAAGAAGCAAAACTGATCTCTTTAATTTACACTCATCCTTTCATCCATTCATCCCTTACAGTCTGCCCTCATTAATCGACTCCTCGGATCTGTTTGGACACGAGTGAAGTCTATGTGTCTGGGAGCACTCCCCAAGGCTGCTGCAGTCACCAAGACGTAAGCAACAGAGTCCAGGGCAACAGCAGCTAACAAATTAACACTTTGTTTACTAGTACAACGACTGAGAGAAACATTTCCACCTCAAACTGACTCAAAAGGCTGGATGATGCTATTAATATTATTGTGTGATGAAATAAATGTTCTGGAATAATGTTCTATCTATTTCATCTCTTTGTGTTCATTTAAACTCAGTGGCATGTTTAGGGAATGTTACTGCAATACCACTATTAAAAAGAGCTGTTCAGCATCCTAAATTCATTGTTTGTCTTATTTTAAATAATTTTTTTCTTTCATGTGAAACTAGGCTAAAAGCTGCTGAGAATGAAGTCATAGAGGAGCTAACTGACACAATCTGACACAACTCAAACATCATAAATGTATACATATTATAACAGCTTGATCTAATTCCCTTTGCAGATTTGTACACTGCACACCTTTTGTATCAAAGAGTTATCGAGATTGAGTTTGCACACCATGCTGCAACAGGGATTTTTGTGGTAAAGAAAATTTAGTGTCAAAGTAACTATATGGTGCAGAAGGGACACAGTGGAAATCTACTCAAACTGGAACCAAACATTGATGGTTTTTCTTGTTTGTCTTTTAAGAGCTCAGTCATGCAAATATGGCCAGAGTGCTGCACTGATCCCTGGACCAACTCAATCCACCCCATTCTTAATGAAAATGATTTTTTATGATTCTTAAGATGACAGAAAACAGAGTCAACTACGTGTAGTATAAAGCTAGTTTACTTGACTGTGGCGGCGAGAAGCATTCACATTAAAGTCCGGGTACAATGTTTCTCTGCCAGTGAAGAATCATTTCCTGTCTTGGAATGGTTGCTTTTTTATGAAAGGAAAATCAGGATATTTTCAAGTATGCTAACTATATAACAAGCATATAATTAATGTGACAAGAAGAATTAGACCTGATAATGTCATGCAGTTTAATTTATAAAGCATTCAAGCATTCTTCCCAGCTGGGTCCAGGTGTTCCTGATCTGTTGTGGTCTTTCCTGTCCTTCCAACCCTCAACCGGTCGAGGCAGATGGCCACTGTTCCTGAGTCTAGTCTGCCAGAGGTTTCTTCCTGTTACAGGGAAGTTTTTCCTTTCCTCAGTCACCTGGTGCTGGCTCAGGATGGGGGACTGCATCAAAGAAAAGCTTTGATGCAATCTGGTATTGTTATTTTATGGGCTTTGTATTAATTGGACTAATTTGGAATGAGTTTAACTGTATTGTTGAAGTGCCTTCAGATGACATTTCTTGAGATTTGGTGTTATATAAAGTTGTTTTGTCACGTAGTGGCTACATGATCCTAAATAAAGTTTAAAGCTGACGCTCTGAAATTATGACTATAATTAATTAAATGCTGTTGTACAAGCATAACAGAATATGCCTTTGTCTGACTATGAATTTATTAAATATGGAATAACAGAAGCAGTTTGTAAACTTTTCTTGTGTTTTTTATCTATCAGCCATGCGAAAAAAAAAGTTGTCTACCTCAGTTTCAGAGGGTGAAAATACTCATGCATGACCCCTCTGAAGAGCTTTCAGCCTTGTTGCCATTTGGGGTGCCTTCGAGGTCTATATTTAGAAGCGTATCATTGTTT
Organism: Xenentodon cancila; assembly: GCA_014839995.1. Classification (NCBI taxonomy): domain Eukaryota; kingdom Metazoa; phylum Chordata; class Actinopteri; order Beloniformes; family Belonidae; genus Xenentodon; species Xenentodon cancila. The sequence goes on along the minus strand of CM026198.1, from coordinate 23,624,244 downwards.
TGCTGATGATATCCAGGATGATATGCACATTAGATCAGACAGCATCACTTCATTACAGCCTTTGTGAGACTGTCTGAAAGACCTGAAAACATGGATGAAACTTAACTTTCTGAACCTTAATGAAAAGAAGACGGACGTCTGGACATTCTTGGCCCTTTGGCCTCATGTAGTCGCTCCTCTGTCAATAATCTGGGTGTGATTTTTGACAGTGCTCTTAATTTGGAAAAAACTGATGCTGTGGTAAAGTCATTGCTAAGGTGAAGGCCTATCTCCCTGCACAGGACCTAAAAAAAGCAATTCATGATTTTGTTACACCATGTTTAGACTACTATGACACACTGTGGTTTGGTTTAGATCAATCTTCTCTGCGACATCTCTGCGGTCAACCAACCAGCTTCTAGATGTTCCATGATCACGATTTAATCAGTTTAGAGGTGACTGAACTTTTGCTGTTTAAACCCAAAGCTCTGGAACGGCTTGCCTTTTGTTAATCACAGTGCTCAGACTTTAGCTATGTTAAAAACACATTTCTTCTCTATGGCTTTCAATTCAGTAAAGAAGGACACACAGACAGATGAAAGACTGTACTGCTATTTTGATTTTATTGTTTCTTAAATGCTTTTTTATTATATTTTTTGGCTTTTAAATTATATTTCTGTTTTATTGTTATCTGATTGTAAAGCACTTTTGTCAATCTTGTTGTTTTTTAATGTGCTATATAAATACATTTGACCTTGACTTTTAAAAAAATTCCAGTGAAGTGAAGTTATATTTACTACAAACAGAAAAAATCTAGTGTCGACCCAGACCAACAAGGTAGTTCTTGTTGGTTCCTTTGTGGTTCCATGATGGTAAAACGGCTAATAAAAGGTTTTAAAATTGCAGCGCTCCACTCTGCCTTCAGGAATCTATCGAATATTCATCTCTTCAGAAATGATGTCCTCGTAGTTGTTTCTTCTGTACTGAATCTTTATTTTTATTTGTCACTTTAATTCTCTTTGGATGAAAGTATCTGTTAAATGACTACTGTAGACTGAGAACTGGCTTTAATTTACTAATTATGTGGGTCGAAGATGAAAAAATTAAATGTGATGCAATAATGTAATATTTGATCTTGTATACAAATGAAATCTTACTAACCTTTTGGGTTTCTGGGTGGCTATGTGTTTGTGTAGGGTCACACATATTCACACTTTAATATGTCTCTAAAGCTGACACCCAAGTAATTCCAGGGAAGAGGAATGGCCTTAAGCTGGAAGCACTGACAAACTGGTGAGATTTATTTTCCCACTCCTCAGGCCAGTTTTCATTCCGTACCACCACTGCATCTCCACACACACATTTATCACCAGACAACATAAACCATGCTTTTCCGTCATTGCAGTGCCCTTGTTTTCCTTGTCATTAAAGGAACATGAAATGGCAAAGATTACACACAAGTTCTGTTGGTATTAATGAAATAATTATGATTTGGTCAAAGTGCCACAGCAATACAGTACAAAAGCCCATTCAGCCATGTCTGTAAAGAGATATAAAGACATGAATAAAGTGAGTTATTTGACTCCACCCCAACTCCTTCTTTGGTGTATCAAGCCTCTTTTAAAATCGATGTTAAGGCTTTAAGTTCCTCTCCACCGAGGTAGAGCAAATGTAGCATGATGTGATTGTGAGTAGACATAAAGATGCGTTAGAAAGGCTGACTAATTCTGCTCTGATCCACGTCTATGATGTCACAGTACCGTGCAAATCTGAACAGCTGACCAAATTACATTTTTTCACACTTAGGTTGCTCTAAAACATAACAGGTTGCATCAAGTCTGCATTTATGAGTTGGTGGTCACTTCAGCTACCAATGTATTTCTTTTCAAACACAAAAGTGAGTTTTTTACATGACATGTCTCCTTTTTAAAATTTTACAGTACTCTGCAAATGTTTATGGCACGAAAAATAAAATCAAGATTGTTTCGAGAGAGATTGCATAAAAGAATGTCTTAATTCTTATCTATAAATTACCCAGTATAGTATCCAGTAATCAGGAAAAAAATATGTTTCGCGTAACGTTTGCTATGACATGATTTTTGTGTTAAGGCATTAATTTTAGACCAGGTTCTCTCTGTCTGATGCATAAGAGATGTAAAGTATCCAAAATTGTTGCAAAGTGCTGTATATGTTGTATATGTAATGTCTAATCGTGGGCATACCAAAAAAAATAAATAAAAGAAACTTTTTTTCTTGGGTCATCATGGTTGTGCTGTGCACAACTGCAGGCTGGATTTTTCTGTGTAGTGTTTTCTCTTTTGCTGTTGGTTTTTAATTTGTCATTTGATTTGGGCTTCAGGGCCACCCTAGATTGGTCATTCACCATTTTCTGCAGGAGTGGGTTTTAAAGGTTGTTCACCTTGTTTGTCTCTGTGTGGTCATATGATCCTTCCAAGAGACATTGTTTAATACAACTCACCCCACTTACCAATTACATTGGAACTAACAGTAAAGCAGTAGTTGTAGTAACGTTCAGTTGAAATTAGATCAAAAATGATTGATACATGATGATACATTGTACAAGGTAGAAGCCAGTGCTGTGTTTCATGGACATTTTTGTAGTCTATTACAGCTCGCTGATTCTTTCTGCAGTTATGAAGTAGGGGCAGGGAGCCTGGGATGAAACTCAAAATACAAAGTTGAAGCACACTTCAAATTTGATGCCAAAAGAGGGAGGGCTATTTCATAACAGGGCTTTTACAGTGGCATCTCACATCATGGCACTTGCCACACCTTGCACTTAGCAGCATTGCAGGGGTTTAAATCTTTGAAGAACTGCAACGAGCATCACATGTCTCACCCAGTTGGTTTGCAAGGGGAAAGATGGACTAGTAAGAAATGATCCATGAGCCGCAAGGCCTTAGATCTAGCACTTTGTGTGGTGCACGGAATAGGATGTGAGGGTCAGCACGGAGTACAATAAGAAGTTGTTTATCACATCAATGTCATTCACATCTACAAGGTGGCCCTGAGAGTTAACAGAATAAATCAAGACAAAGGGTCAGTGTGATAAGGTGACCTTGCTTTCTGGTCCAAATGATTTTTTTATTTTCACAAGTAAATGTAGCAGCATTATTTTTGTGATTTGGCACAATATACACAAAGTTGAATTGGACTGTGTTGAAATTTTATGTTACTAATATAATGTGTGAAAAGTATCTAGCGTTATCTACATAAATAAAATAATTAAATTATTACATGTATATTTATTTCTAATAATTATTATTGTTATTTAAATAAACTTAATATTCATAGTATATCATAAAATCAGTTAAACGTCTAGTACAGTGTTCCCTAGTTCCAGTCCTTGTCCAGGTCACTGATCTGCTTGTTTTTGGTGTTTCCATGCACCAACACGTCAAATGAATGGATCAGCAACATCCTAAGATATTTTTATTTTTTCTATACTTTCCCGATGAGTGGGCATCTATTCCCAAACTGGGTTTTACATATAAGACAGACACAATGATGTCATGTGCAGCCTCAGTAATATCAAGTCTTTATTGTGTCATACCGCAATACATAATAATAGTCACAGTAAAGAGAATAGCATGTCAACTACATTCGATCCCTATGCTTTCAATGTAATGATAACTATAATAAACACTACTGAAGAGATAATAATTTTTCAACACCCCACTGAATAAGAATCATACACATCAAGCACATAGCCAGAAGCTGCTAGTGATTTAAGGCAGATTACATCCTACAGTAATTGTTCTACAGTATGGCTGAGTATTGATTGTTGAATATGCATTAGTGACATATTGCATTTTTGGTAACATCATTTTCCATGAATGTGAACTTGGAAAAGACTGGCAGTGCTGTAGTAGTGACATTGTTTTTGGTTTACTGTGCAAGCATCAAGGCTTATTGTTTCTAACTATGAACGGTTCTCCCATTGCAATCATGTGAACTGTGAAACACTATAGCATTCTTCTGAGACATTTTTCTCTGCTTCACAGCTTAAATTCAGTATTTCATACATCAAAAAGCCCAACTTTCAGATTTAACATCTTCTGTTGTACTATTCCAAGGTTAATAGGCCACAGTGTAAAATTACAAGCACACGTTGTACAGTACCAAGATACTATCATAACCAAATCTTAAGCAGCCTTTATACAATCAGTAGTTGTTGTTTTTTTTGTTTGTTTTTTTTTCTCATTCATAGTGTGAGTGCAGTTTGTCAGTGTTAATCACCATGACCAACACTAAGAGGATAAAATAGTTGTGTCAGAGCTGGCAGTGCACAAGCAGAAAAAACAAGCTACACTTCTCACACCGGCGGATTCCTAGTGATAGTGATATCATACTACAACAGACATTTTATCCAGTCATGGCCACAGTTAAAGAGAGAGAGGTCAAGTTGTTTCAAACGCATCTTGGTATGACGGGTGTTTTTATAAACTAGATGTATTTTTAATGCCGTTGGCTTGGTGGTCTTCAGACTGAGTGGTATGATTCTAGGGTCACATGTGCCTCGGTTGATATGGTCTGTGTGCACAATTCATTACACTGACAGATGGATCTCTCAATCATGTGTGATAAAGAAAAATTAACAATTCAGTCTCTACTTGAATGGACTGTGTGAAAGGCTATCCTTCACTATCAAATGGACTCTATATTTGTTCCCCCGCTTCTGTGTACTGTGTACATAACAGGTCATGCAAGCTGTTATATATTTCCAGCTTAGGCAGAATCCACTCCTATTTAAGTGCATCAGCAGAAGCTCCCTTCTGTTTGCTCACAGTATCTAGAGTCAAGCTGCAGTCAGCATACTGAATCACTTCCAATGAGTTACAATAGTTGTGTGAAATTGAGCCCAACTATGATTTACACATCATTAAAAGGTGTTCTGCATGATGATGCACTTTCTAACGTCAAAACTTTTAACAGTAACATATTTTGATTTAGCAATTGATAATGAATTACATGCATGACATGCAAATTATCCTTGGGTAATACAATTTGCTTTACTGGTTACTTCAAGTCCTAATTACATTTAAAAAGCTACAGTGATTTAGTTTTGTGAATTAAACGTCATTGGTAAAGTAAAAACAGATAAATCCTGGACTGACAATGCTGTCATGCAGAGATGGTCAGGTTGCGGTCAAACTATTAAATCCATCTAATGTCATAGGAAAAATTGTAAAAAAAAAAAAACCAACAAAAAAAACAATAACCTTTTGTTTAACAGTCTAGCATAATGTATTAAAGGAACACTACCATTCCCTGTAGATTATTTTAAATCTGTTGGTTATGTATAGTGTACTTCCTTTCAGAACTGTCAGAATTAAATTACCTTTTCCTTTTTTTCTTTTAGTAAGTGAATGCAGACAAATAACAGATGCTATCTTTTGAATGTATTTTCTGTGTAAATGCACACCATAACAGTCATACACACGTGTTTTTCATGGAACGTATTTAGATGTAACTCCCAGTTTGTGGAGAAGTGCATGACCAGTTATTATCTATTACGTGTCGGTCCTACGGATTAATGTAATATTAGTGAGAAAGGTTGAACATTACTGCTTTGAAAGACCATACCTCTGAATGAGGTGCTACCTATGTGCTTGGTATTGTTTCACTGTGAGTTTACGAAGGAGAGAAAGCGAGAGAAGCTGTTCTGTGGGTTTTACAGTGTGATGGTTAAAGTAGCATGATAGGGAACACCATTTATTTACTCAACATGAAACAAACCTATAGATCCTGCTCTCTAATTACTTGAAGACATCTGACACACACGCACTATGCTTTTAGGATGGGAGAGGTTTGTGATGTTTGAGCTTGCAAGATAAAGGGAAACTTAAGGGGTTTGAACTCAGGTAGACAGTAGGCTTTTAGTTTTTCTGATTGGTGGGGATTTCCTCTTGTTGCTTCTCCAACTTCTTGGTGGTGACAACTGTCTCCTCATAAGATTCACGCTGGGAGACCTTGCCACCAGACTTGCTCTGCTGCTCATCTTCCTTGCCCTCCTTCTTGGAGCCTTTGCCAGAGCTGGTGTAAATGCGTGTTTGGTAGCTATAGCCTTGCCCACCACTTATGGAGGGGCCAGGGTAGGTGATGCCTGTACCAATGCGGGTCTCCTCTCCTTCCAGTAGTTTCCTTCAGAGAGAGTGATGGAAGGAGAAATTTGGAGAAAGACAATTTGGTCACATAACATAAAAAGAAGAGATTTAAGGATCAATTAAAAAAAACAGAAGAAAAAGTTTGTTCATATTTGTGTCTTTTTTCACTTCAGAATTATAGATGTTTATGTAATTGATTTTTTGTGAGTTATCGCTCAGAAAAAGGACCTTACCTGTATGCTGCAATTTCAATATCAAGTGCCATCTTGACATTGAGCAGATCCTGATATTCTCTCAGATGGCGGGCCATCTCACTCTTGGTGGTCCTCAGCTCGTTTTCAAGTTCTGCCATGCCCTCCTAAGAAAAACAATATACTCGCATTTTAAAGGTACAAATTATAGACTATGATTGAGGTTGATTACAGTCTCCATACAAAGACCTTTGTAGATCATTTTGTTCAACTGCTCAACATGTAGTGAGTGGGTTGTAGGAGTCGTTTATTGTTGGAATTGATTGAAATTTCTATCTTTTAACACACTTTAAATCAGGGGGATCTGAATTAAAAGCATTGCCTGACTGAAATGAAATCATTTGTATGCATTCAGTGGGCGTTGTCAGATGCGGCAGAGCGCGATGTCTCAGGGGAAAGATTTCAGCACCATGGACAGAGCACTTAAAAATGAGCTGGCACTGACGTCGTATATATATATATATATATATATATATATATATATATATATATATATATATATATATATATATATATATATATATATATATATATATATATATATATATATATATATATATATATATATATATATATATATATATATACACACACACACACACACACACACACACAAATGACACATACTCATTTAATTATAAATAACATTTTGTGAGAATGAGAATGATTTCGATTTCTGTATTAGGAGGTGAATAAAAGAAATTACCTGGTAGGTGCTAATCTCCACATTGTGCCTGTCCTCCATCTCTCGCAGCTGTTTTTCTAGAGACTCGTTGGTTCCTCGCAGGCTCTCTATCTCGATGGTCTTGGACTGCAGCTGCCTCCTGAACTCGTTCAGCTCCTCCCGGCTGGCGCGGATGGCCTCGTTACTCCGGTTGGCCTGCTCAGACAGATCCGCAAATTTGGTCTTGTACCATTCCTCGGCGGACTGCAGATTCTTAGACGCCATGGACTCGTACTGGCCGCGAATTTCTTTGAGGGCGGAGGTGAGATCGGGCTTGGACACCTCCATCTCCACAGACACCTGCGCAGCTTGGATCATGTCCGTCAACTCGGCCACCTCTTCGTCATGCACCTTCCTGAGGAAGTTGATCTCGTCCAGCAGAGACTCCACTTTCTTTTCCAGGTCCAAGCGCACCATGGTCGCATCATCCACATCTTTCTTAAAAGCTTTTAGGGTGGCTTCCGCTTCCTCACGGGCGCGGAACTCTTCTTCGTATTTCCCCCTGAGCTTCTGGAGGTCGTCATCAATATTATCCCTTTCTATCATCAACTGGGACTTCTCTCCATTCAGTTCTTCAAGCTGCGAGCGAAGTTCGCGTATCTCTTGCTGGTAAAGCTCTGCCAGGCGGGATGGTTCAGTCTGCCGCTGACGCAAGGCAATCAGCTCCGTCTCCAGCACTTTGTTGTGCTGCTCCAAGTTACGCACTTTTTCGATGAACATCGCAAAGCGGTCATTAAGACCTTGCATTTGCTCCTTTTCATTGGTGCGGATGATTTTAAATTCATTATTAAGAACGCTGCTTTGTGTAAGATCGAAGGTCTCCAATGGCATGGAGAATGAACGGCCAGACTTTCTGCTGTACGAGCCTAGGGATGAAATGTTGGTCCGGGATAAAGACGAGGACCGGTAACTCCCGCGCGAGGACACGGGTGTGCGCGATGGACTGGATGCATATCGGGGAGAATCCCCGAAAATCCTCCTGTATGAGGAGGAGGAGAAGACGTCCGATCCGTAGCTCATCTTGGCTTGTATGGAGACAGGACAAAGCAGTGGGCGCGCCTCCTTTATATAGGGGTGTCGACCCAATCACTAATTAATGCCAGCAACATTCTGATCGGTTAGAGCCAGTAGGCAGGTAGCCCAGCGCAAGATATGCGAACCTTACAAAATATTGTGCCAGGAATTATTTTGCTTGGGCCATAATCTTTCCCTGTAAAATGTGACATTGATCAAAATGTCTTTTCACTTCTTACTCATTTAAACAAACAGAAATCAAAACTGCATTTGCGTAATAAAATTTAAAAAAATTGTTGCATTATCGTGGCAACTCAACCAAAGATAACCTATATTATATTTACCCGCTTCGTCCTATTAAGGGCCACAGGGGTTTGCTAGAACTCATTCCAGCTGTTTCGGCGGAAGGCTGGGGTACACCCTGGACAGGTCGCCAATCCATTGTGGGGCTACACACAACCACATTAAAGTGACCAATACGCATAACATGCATGTTTTTGGACTGTGGGAGGAAGCCGGAGCCACAAAAAAAAAAAAAGACCCCAGCCTGGATTCGAATCGGGAACCCTTCAGCCGTACCAAGCCCCAAACATTCGTGGGGAAAATACTGAAAATACCCCCTTTTTTAATAATGTGTTTCTCGTGAAAATGATCTGATTGTTGCAGGTCTTAGAATTAGGCAAATACAACTCCAGATGAAGAACAATATATAACATTTTTCTGATCCCATTATTTATTTAACAAAAATAAAACTCCCAAAAAAGTAAAAATTTAAAAAATCAAATCAAATCAGTTCAATGCAGACCATAGACGTTTTGGCAGTATGCCGGACTGGAGGATTCAAGTGCGTGTTAACACAAAGGCAAAACTGAATGACATAAGCAATATCGTTAGAAATACAAGTGTTGCGGCACATCGAACTGGAACGCGTTATAAACCATTCTCAAACAGTTTGGAATTTAAAATTTTGCAGTAAGAACGGTTATTCACAGGTAAAAAGCAGTCAAGAAAATAACCATACTTCCTAGTAGTCACATCTTGCAGAGAAATATATTAAATAGATAAGCATTACAGCTCAGACACTACTAGCTGAGCAGGTTTAATGTTAAAGACATGCCAGCACTAATAAGAAAACTGAATATGTATCTTTTGTTAGGGTTAACAGGAGAAATCCTCTTCTGTCTGAAAATATCGTGGAAGCATGACAGCGTCACAAAAGTAAGTAAATCAGGAGACATCAGCAACAATGCATAGACCTATGTTCCCATGCCATGGTGGGTGAAAACCAAACGCAGCATTTCTTCATAACACTGCAAGAGACTGAAGAAATGTTACATGGAACAGCTGCTTTCAGGTTATTGCAGCTAAAGTGGGATCTATAAGTTATTAAGTCATTGGGTTGCTTATTGCCCATGTCATGTTTTTTTTCTCGTTATGGCTTAATTCTTGCTTAATAAATAAAAGTAGATTGAAAAGAAAGTTGAGTTATGTTTTGTGTCTCTGGTCCAACACCAAGCAAACCTATATTTATAGAGGCAATGAAAAAAACATCAGATATATGTGGCTCAGTGCTCTGTTGAATGCAAATGTTGAATGCAAATAAAATATAAAAACATTTTTTATATGTCACCATAGAAAAAGAAAATATTTTGAAAAACCATGTTTACTGTTCGGTATATTGTACAAAGTACATAAAGACCCTTTGGAAAAAGAATGACTTTCCGAATTGGACTTTGCTGCCCTCTATTGTCGACCGCCTCAATGCAACGTACCAATAAACGTGGGTAACAGTGTTGTTGTAGGTCGGCTTAAAGCTGAACCATATGTGGTCCATACATTTTATTTTGTTTCGCTCCCTCTCTCTCCCTCATTCTCTCTCTAAAAGTACACACACACACACACACACACACACACACACACACACACACGCACACACACACACACACACACACATATATATATATATATATATATATATATATATATATATATATATATATATATATATATATATATATATATATATATACTTTTAATCAAATGCATGTTTTCAAAATGTGACATCTAATGACATCTAGTTTGCATTAGGCAGAGTTCCACTGTGTAATACTGACATCATGTGGACAAACAGAAGAACTCACAATTAAAGTTTGGTTAACTGTGCACCACTAATATATGCTGACTTTGAATGTGATTTTTTTATTGTTAACATTACAATACAAATGTTTTTATATTACTTGCATATAAGTGGGGAACGTTTCAGCTGCGTATTTTACATGATCTGTATTTTAGTAATTCTGTAGTTTTACGTTGATCTTGCAGGGGTCATTGAGTACTTAAAACTACTTGTGCCAATTACAGTGGCCCAATCTTAGCTAAGGTTTAGAGCGTGCCTCATATTAAACCTCTGGATAATGTTAGACAGTCATGTGATATCCTAATACCTGTCGACTAAGCTGCCACTGAGGTTTAGGCCAAACCCAGTTCCTAAAATGTACCATGGAGATCACAGACATCTCTACCTGCATGTTTGCTTAAACCTGGAGCAGGTAAATTTCAACAAGAGGTTATTTCTGTAAGGGTCTTATATTTTACTTATTTGTCTTTAAGATACAGATCTTCCGTAGGTGTTTGTATTGTGTCAAGAGTTGGATGAATGAGAAATTTCTTCAGCTGAATGAAGCAAAAACTGAAGTATTTGCTTGTGCCCCTGATAGATTTCTCCCTAAGATAATAGAGTCTTGGCCCACTTGCCTCATTTGTTAGGCCCTCAGAGAGAAACCTTGGGATAACTCTCAACCCCCGTGTTGTCTTTGGATTGTTATATTAATTTTCTGTTTTTTTTCTGGTTTTTATCATATGTAAAATATTTCTACATCCTAAAATTAAACACTGTTTCAGATAGGCATTGTACGCCTACGTACCTAAATATTGAGATCCAGCATTTTGCGTTTCCTTCATTTCATGTGTTTTATAAAGTAAATGATTTGGCATACATTTATATAAATGTAAATGAGTGAAATGTTTTCTTACTGATATTTGAGAAGATTTTAAATAGATTTCCTATTACAGGTTGGTGGACGGCTTTAACAGCCTTGGATTTCTGCTAGAGATGAGGGCTCCTCCATACCTGTTGTAGAATATTTGTGGAGGATGTGAAGCTTTTGAAAGTACGTAACCTCGCAGCACTTTTTCAAGTCAGCTTTTCAGCGCCAGGGATATATGCACAAGAGAAGCCAGAACAGTTTGTTTATTTAGAGATGTTTTCATTAATGTTTAAGGTATAGTACACTTACAGAACCAAACTAGATACAATGTTTTGTTACAAATCAGCATAGCCCAGTCTGTTTACCTTCATTTATGTGCCTAAGACTTAATGTAACATCATGTCCCAACATCCAAGACTTGCTAAATGAATATCCCTTTACTGGGGGTTAAAGCACACTTTTTTTTTTTTAATTTAAACAAAAAAAAAAAAAAATACATTTTCATTCTAGACGGAGAATGCACCACGCTGGATTCTCCACTAGAGATCGGGGGAGAAGTTCAGTAATCCAGGAGAAACTGGAAATAGAGTCGCTGCTCTTCATCCAGAGAAACCAGCTGACATGGTTTATCAGGTTTGGATGTCTCATGGAGAAACCAAAACTGCATTATTTTATTTCATTTTATTTTATTTTCTAGCTGTTTAAAATATGGCCGGTCCAGCCTTCCACTGCCACTCCTGCTGTTGTGGTCAGTTGTGCATAAAACGTCTTTCTTAGGCAGAGCTTCATTTCTTGCAAAGCCACTGTCTGTCATTTTAGTGGTGCAGTTGCTCTAACAATGGACCATCTTTTATGGTTCTATGCCAGATTAAGGTATCTTTAGCTCTGAGGTTGAGGAGCTTGTGGACCCTTTCGCCATGCTGTGTCAGCCTATTTACATCAAACCGTCCGAAAAATCCTGTCAATATAGTTAACCAAGACAAGGCAAGTTTATTTGTATAACACATTTCATGAACAAGACAATTCAAAGCGCTTTACATAAAAATATATATTTTTAAATGGATTACAAAGTAAGATTCTTAAAGCAGAAATTAAAGACAGACATACATAAGTTGAAAAGAACTAAACAAATGAGATGCAAGACATAAAGGTTGTTTTGCATTATGGTGGATTACTGAAATACAGAAGTAAATAAAAATGTTTTCAACCTTGACTTAAAGCAATTGAGAGTTTCAGTTTCCTGATGCTTTCTGGGAGTTTGTTTCACCGGTGAGGAGCATTGAAGCTGAACTCTAACCTCACCGTGTTCGGTTCTAATTCTGGGTCCAGAAAGTAGGCAGGAACCTGATGACCTGAGGGTTCTGGTTGGTTCATAATGGACCAGGGGATCAGACATGTGTTTTGGCCCGAGACCATTCAGAGATTTATAAACCAACAGCAGGATTTTAACATCTATTCTGTGACAGACAGGAAGCCAGTGTGAAGATCTAAGAACTGGAGTTACATGGTCCAGTCTGTTGGTCTTACTGAGGACTCCGGCAGCAGCGTTCTGAACTAACTGCAGCTGCTTGATGGATTTTTTTAGGGAGACCCGTGAGAACATTGTTATAGTAGTCCAGTCTACTGAAGATAAAAGCATGGACATGTTTTACTAAGTCCTCCTGAGATATCGGTCCTTTAATCCTCAATATGTTCTTTAGGTGATAACAGGCCAACTTCACTACTGTATTAATGTGGCTGTTAAAATTCAGGTCTGAGTCAAGAACCACTCCCAGATTTCTGGTTTGACTATTGGTTTTTAGCTTCACTGCTTGAAGCTGACTGCAGAATTATAATCTTTCTTCATTTGCTCCAAACACTATTATTTTTGTTTTGTCTTCATTGAACTGAAGAAAATTCTGGTGCAATTACTCTTTAATTTGATCAATGCGTTTGATCAATGTTTGAATTGGATTATTATTGTAAGTAGATTTGAACTTTGTGTTTAGAAAATAATTTATTTATTGTGTAGCACAAAGGGTTTGAGAGTAATGTAATTTCTATTATCTGTATGTACCTCACAAGTGAAAGAGTTGACAATAAACGTGACTTTGACTTTGACTTTATAGTGGCAATCAAATCATTCATTCTGGCGGTCCAAATGTTGCTAGAGGTAGGTTCCTCCATTCTTCAGTTTTCAAATGTGCTGGAGACCCATTACCCTGCATTTAACATGCGGGTCTAGCATGTCACCTGTCCTTTTTACATTGACCAATGCAGGGTGGCGGGTCGTGGGTCAGGTCTAATGTAAACAGAACTGATGCTGTGTGGCAGGTTGTGGGAGGGATTTGTTGATCATGTAACCTGAGTACAACCCACCAGGAGAGGTTTTTATTTTTTTGATAAATAAAATAAAGAAACAGTTGATGAGAGTAACAACAGCAGAAGAAGGTCACAGGTAGGGCCTATATTTGCAAGATGAATTATTGGGGAGACGAGGAGCTCTGCAAGCTACTCAGCCTCAGAGCCGAGGACGCCATAAACCGGCATATGTCCGGAACCACAAAGGATGGTCCATTGTTTGAACAGCTGGCCACAAAAATGACAAACAGGACTTAGCAAGAAGCAAAACCAAGCCAATAAAATGTTTAGCCCAATGTTCATCCATCCTTGTTTAAAAAATTACACCTGTCTGACGGCGTATTTCATCCTGCTGATGTAGGAATAATATGTAATTCTACACCCCCACACATCATACGTTATGTTATGTAGATAACACCTTCCCTCCCCCCAACTTGCCTTTAAGCATGAGGTGGCAAATAACACGCCTTGTGTTTATATTACCCAACACTCTTTAAACACGTGTTCATCTTCCAGTGAGAATAGTGGGATCTAATCTAAAAACACCTTTTAACTCCAGTCCCATGACCATGAGCAAACTGCAGTGGGTCCTGAAAGGTTCTTGCTTGCTTGTTCCTGTGGGTCAATAAAAGTTTCTCAAGGATTTTCATGATGTGTGCTGATAGGACAAAGGTCTATAGACACATAGATGAGATTTCTTTAGTACTAGAACAAGTCAGCATGAAGTGATTATGGGGCAGGAGAGGAGGATAAGGAGCTTGTGAGCTACTGAACCTGAACGGGTTCATTTGCCCCTTCCAGACTTCCATCTATCTGATTCTCTTTCTGCTTGAAGCTTGAAATCAGTTTCATCCCTAGCTATGCACCTCTTCTGTTGATCTGCTGAAGTGTTCCTTGTTGCTCTAATCTTGACTTTAAGTTGTTTTTGTACACCCTTCAGTAATTCTCTGTCTCTTCCTGAAGGCTGTTTTTTTCTTGTTGAGAAGCTCTTTCAGGTCACTGAAATCCAGGGCTTGCTGTTGGTGAGGCACCTCACTGTGGTGGTGGGGGTGTTGTTGTCCACACAGAAGTTAATATAGTCAGTCACACACTCAGTCACAGCATTGATATCATCTTCATGTGGCTCACGTAGTGCATCCTAGTCTGTAGCCTCAAATCACCCCTGTAGTTACTTAGCTTTCTGCGATCACCTTCTCAAAGTTCTTTGCGTCACAAGTTGCCTCTGAACAATGTGTTTATATGTGCGCTAGAGAAAGACCAGATTATGAGTCGCCCCAGCCGGGGGCATGTCTTGCAGGGGAGCAATATGCATCTCTAATGTTTACATAGATCAAATCCAATGTATTATTTCCTCTGGCAGAACAGCTGACACACTGAACTGTAGAATAGAGAGGTGTGATTAAAATCTCCAGAAATTAGCACATTTGCATTGGGGTCTTGTGTCTGTAACAAATAAGTTTATGATATTACATGCAGTGTCTTGTCTGCACCAACTGTTGTATATTACTACTAAAACAACACAGATGAACACTTCAATATCCAGGTTGCAAAGACGATGTTTCACGTAAGCATGTCCTGGCTTACACCATCTGTTGTTGGCACGCACTGCAATTCCACTGCCCTTGCTTTTTTTTTCTTTTTTCTTTTTTTTTAGACTGCTGTTGATGCACCTACGCTCTGCAAAGTAGTCCTGACTTCTATTAATGTTGCGAAGGGGGCTTTCTTTACCAATAAACAGATCTAAGTCTCTCATCCACTTTAGTTCAAATATTTTTTTGTGGTCTTCAAGGCCTTTTAATTACGTTGAGCTCACCAGTATTTATAGATTAATGTTGTTTTTGTCAGAATAGTGATGTACGAGTCACTTGCACGGAGATCTCCTTGAACATCATCAAGTGATGTTCAAGGAGATCTCAGTAAACTGGTTCCAGGGCAACGCCACACATTTTAGTCCAAGATTAAATCTGTTGGCCCCCTGAAGTGAAGTTGGCCTAAAAATCTAGACATACCACTATCAAATTTAAACTTGCTTTGCAGGTACGTCTAGCTACCATCCGTTGGAGCTCATTAACTATACTCAGAAGTCATGGGGATCCATTCAAATCAGTCTCTCCTTGTAGAGAAAGTCTTTGGGCGGGTGTTAAGTGATATGAATACGCTATTGCTCTTATTGTGACGTTTATTGTTTTGTTGAAATGTATCTGCTACCTGTTGATAATCTCGCTTTGCTGCACCCTGCATTCTATGTACATGACCCAGCTGGTTGATTATGATGAGATGAGTGATGTGCAGAGTTGGTATACACGCTTTCTGTATGTGTTCTTGACAGTTCAATAACTGCTGCAGAAAGAAGGCTAAACTGAAGACTGTCCTAATGCTTTGCTTATCCTCCAACACACACAAGAAAGAGAGTTTATGCACCTTAATAATGGTTATTATTAACATAATAACCATGTTATGGGCTCAGGACGCAAGATCGCTTTTGGTGCGAAGGACAACACGAAGCTTATGCACCTTGTGAACCAGCTCAGGTATAAGTGAACACTATGGTTGTGGCAGTTTCTATGCTACGTATTATGCATTAATGGATGTCAATAACTGTCGGATATAACTGGAATACTACAGCTTGGAGGTCAGGGTGGAAAGTTGCCACATAAACAAAATGGCTAGTAGACCAACAGGAGACTGTTTATAGCCATGACATTAGCAGGTCTACCAGACTCTTTAAACCCATTAGCTATCCATGTAACACAAAATGAAGATAAGGTTACATTTACACACTTTAAAAGTCTGCGGGTCTTTGAGGAATTAGAGAAAACAAACAGGGCAGAATCTACAGATAATGTGATACAAACGCATGCAAAACAGAAGCAAAGGCTCACAAAGACCCAAGATACCCACAAAAAAATTGAAGATGCCAGTGTGACTTGCTACAACTGTGGAATAAAAGGGCACTAAGGGAGAAACTGCTTTCGGAAAGTCTGGTGTAGCTTTTCCAAAAGCAGAACACACCAAGAATCCCTGTGCAAGAAAATGGAGATAAGTGATGGAGCCAGAAAGGTTGTAGATGAACAAGAAAGCAACTAAGATCATCTCTTCAAGGCCAAGCACAGAGACAATAAAAGGCTTTCGAACAACGTAAAGTTGAATGGCATTATGGTAGAAGCAGGAGCCACATTCCCATGACATTGGGAAATTTGAAAGTTTTGACAGCTCATTTTAGGTTGAGACCCACTCAAGAGCGTTAGCAGATGGGACCAAGTACAGCGGGATGGCAAAAGGTAGATGAACAGCGTTGATCTACCTACTAGACAACACTGGACATCAACACAGCTGCACAGCTGCAACAATCACCTTCAAAAGAGGGGAGAGCATCATGGTTGCCAAGGACAACAGCAGGTTTGACATCCATGAAATTAAAAACTTGTATTACTTACCAACCATTGAAATGAAGGGTAATCACTGTAAAGCACGTCATGATATACTAATATAGAATAAGATTTTGGGTCACTGTAACTTTGGACATATATACAAAAGTTACAAGATGTAGTGAGATTTATGGAGATAAAAGGGGGTTCAGGAAAGCCATTTCAGCCATGTGAAGTTTGTACTCAAGGAAAATTCACAGAAATAGAGAGCTAGACGCAAAGGCCAAGAAACCCTTAGAACTAGTTCACACAGATTTAACAGGCCCTATAGCGACACCAAACATGGAAGGACACAAATATGCACAGTCTTTCACTGATGACTATTCAGGTACTGTGTTTGTGTATTTTCTAAAGTCTAAAAGTGATACAGTGCAAGCTACGGAAAGATTCTTAGCTGATATGCCACCTTACGGAGAAGTTAAGTGTATGCGTTCAGATAATGGCACAAAGTCTACAAGCAGAGATTTTCAAACACTGTTAACAAAGAACAGGATCAGGCATGAGACATCTGCACCCTATTAACTTCACTAGAATGGCACAGCAGAAACAGATTGACAAACACGTTATGAAATAAGTAGATGCCACCTGATAGAAAGAAAGTTCCCAGATAAGTTGTGGAAGTATGCAATGCAGACATCAGCTTATGTAAGAAACGGGCGCTATAGCAGACGCACAAAGAAAGCCCCATATAAACTGCTCACGGGCAAAGAACCACACTTGTCCAAAATGCAGAAGTTTGGTCAACGTGTTTTGCCTACAAATAAGAAAAGAGAAAACTACACTCCAGATGTGAGCCAGGTATTTTTTATTGGATATGACAAAAGCAGCCCAGCTCATCTATATACTCAGACACAAAGAGATTTAAAAAAACATAGGTTAGTGAAATTCACAACCAAAATGACAAAAGAAAGAGAAACTCAGACATCAGAGCCATACATAGAGAATGGTTATAAGTGTGCATATCCTCAGGTCACTAAACATGAGGAGACTTTGGCTTAGTTTGTTTTAGTTTACTGATTCATTCCAGACATGTCAAAACCATTGTGTAAACCATAACAACGTTAACACTAGTATGAATCTATAAATAAATACATATACACACGTGCATACACACGCATTTGAAAATACAGAATCCCATGAAAATAAATCTATATAAATAAATGTATGTACACAAATCTATAAAATAAATGTATATCCAATGTGCACACACCCATCTGTATATACATACCTGTATACATACACACACATAACAATACACATAACACATATATCCTGTTTAACATGTCTGAAAAGGGGCAGGAAGAAGTCAGTTTCTGAGGAAAATGTTGAAAAAGTGCAGAATCAGGGTAACGTTTCTGAGACTATCCAAACAGACTGATTGTGGACAGCCAGGTAAAACCAGTGAGACTTTAATCAGAACCAGGTGGAGACCAGCTCATCTGTAGGACTTTGAAACTAATCGTCCAATAGACAGTATGCAGACCTGCATCGATTCCTGTTACAGATTGGAGCAGTTTGTGACATTCCTCAGATTTACCATGAGGCAATGACATCCAGCAACTCAAATGGGTGGAAGAATGCCATGGATGGGGAAATGCAGTCACTGGAGGACAATGAGACCTTTAGACTCACCCATTTACCACAGGGTAAACAATTAGTGGGGGAAAATGGGTCTATGCACTTAAGAAAGACATTGATGGATCTGAAAAATATAAGGTATGGTTTGTTGCTAAAGGTTACAGTCAAAAACTGGAAACTGACTATGAAGAGACATTCCTACCTACAGCAGACAAGAGTGAGAGTTCTAATGCAGAAAGCAGCACAGGAAAAGCGAATCCTTCATCAGATGGACGTCAAGACAGCTTACTTGCACACACCTACTGACTGTGAAATTTACATGGAGCAGCCAGAAGGTTATGAGAAAAAGTCAGAGACTGGTGAAGAACTGGTGTGAATGTTACAAAAGTTTCCCTACGGTTTGAAACAATCCTGGAGGAACTGGAATGCAATGTTACACTCTGAGAGTGGTTTTCATACAAGACCAAACTGATAGATGTGTGTACTCAAAGGAGAGAAAGGATGAGAAAGTAATCCTAATAATATGGGTCTTATCTTGACAGCCAACAATGACAGTGTTCTGAAAAGTGTAAAAGGGATGCTGACTGAAAAGGGGAAGTTGAAACATTTCCTGGGGATAGATTTTGACAGACAGATGATAAAGTGAAAATGTCACAGGAAACTTATGTTAACTGGTTATTACAAAAATGTCTGATATACATTAACTTTTTAAAGGAGCAGGTATTTATGTGTTTTGGCATGGCTCTTAGTCTGTTCGAAAGTATTTTGTTCATGCACAGTAAAAACAATTTAAAAATTTGTAAGAAGTTTTACTGTCTAAGCTTTGTTTTGTTTTATTTAAGAACATACAATGTATGAATAATGTGTGACTGATGAAATGTATACACACCTAAACGAAAAGAAAAAGAAGGATGTGGGACAAACACTTGGGCTCTGTGAGAAACTGAGCCCTGTTATGGCCATGTACTAAGAATGTAACAGGTCCGTTTTGCTGTGGAGTTTTTTTTCTCTGCATAGTTTGCATGTTTTCTTTTTATTTGTGGTCAGTTTTTCCCCCAGCAGTAAAAATAAATAAATAAGAACATGGCATGTGACGATAAATACATGTGAGCTGGGATGCGCATGGGTGCCTGATTGTATTATCACTATGATAAACTGTCCTAAATATACCCTGTCTCTCATCCCATCACACCATGATTGCTGAAACATGCTCCACTTTCCTGGGAGCCTGAAAAGGATAAAGGAGTTGTTGAAAATGAGATCATGGATGTCTGATAGGGAATGAGAGAAAACAAAACATAAGACTTGTTCTGTGCAAAAGCTGAAGATGCATGCAGCTCCTCTACCAGCAGTGCTCTCGGCAAGTCAGATCATAATCTGGTGCTTCACTTCTATAAACCCGTTGCTCAGAGGCAACATGTGACCAAAAGGCAAGGCAAGTTTATTTGAACAGCACATTTCAGCAACTCAGCAATTCAAGGTGATTTAATTCAATTTCAATTCCATTTTATTTATATAAATTACAACCCGAGTTGTCTCTAGGTGCTTTCCAGAGACCCAGAACATGACCCCCAAGCAATTATTACATAAACAACAGCAGGTAAAAACTTCCCTAGTGCGAGAAAAACCTTAAGCCATACATTTGTTTACCTAATAAAAACATGAAAAGTAAAGAGAGAAAAAATATTGTGAGTTACAGTGCAGTGGCAGAATAAAGAAAAGTAAGGCCTAAGCTAGAGTTACATTTAAGTACTAAGAATAATGTTGTTTAAATCTAAATTCAGAACGGTTTAAATAATTCAGTCAAAGGCAGCTGTAAACAAATGAGTTTTTAACCTCGAAACTGAGGCTTTCAGCATTCCTGCAGTTTCTGGAAGTTTGTTCCAGATCTGTGGAGCATAAAAGCTGAATGCTGCTTCTCCATGTTTCATTCTGGTTCTGGGGACACAGACCAGACCTGAACCAGAAGACCTGAGAGGTCTGGATGGTTGATATGGTAACAACAAGTCTCTCATGTATTTTGGTCCTGAACCAGTCAGTGGTTTATAAACTCACAGAAGTATTTTTATGTCTATTCTCTGAGGTACAGGGAGCCAGTGTGTAGTAGTTCTTTTGAAGAGTTACAGGACAGCATGGAGGTGAAAAAAGTAGACTTGGTTAAAGGTTTCAAGATTTAAGATTCTTTATTATTATTATTATTATTATTATTATTATTATTATTATTATTATTATTATTATTATTATTATTATTATTATGATTATTATTATTATTATTATTATTATTATCATCATTATCATCATCATCATTATTATTATTATTATTATTATTATTATTATTATTATTGTTATTGTTATTGTTATTATTATTATTATTATTATTATTATTATTATTTAATGACTTCTTTAATTGTAAGCAGTTTTCAGTTCTCAATCTTTTAAATACGTGGCTGTACAGCAGAAGGCCTCCTCCAGTCTTGTTTCTTAATGTTTACAGACCTCTCAAATTACCGTTTTTATGATCTGAGCGAATGTGCCATGATTTTGACTGTGTAATTATTGTTGGTGAATATAACGTCGATGTGGACAACCCTCAGGACAAAGCGACTAAAGACCTGAGTAACAGCCTGGACACTCAAGCACAATGAATTTTAAGGTTCTGAGCATTTAATAGGTTACTGTGTCCGATGTGGGCCTGTCTGATCATTCATGTGTTTTCTTTGAGAGTGTGATTTCAGTGCATACAAATGTGCCAACAGCAGTGATCACAATATGGTGTCTCACTGAAAACAGTAGTGATCTTTAACCAGGTCTTCTCTGTAACACCAGCCCTGTCTGGGGGTCCAGTCAATGAGCTCATCAGTAGCTTCAATTCTAACATGTTATGGACATTATTGCTCCCATTAAGGTGATGGTTATTTTCTGGAAGGAAGAAGTTTCCATGGCAAAACTCCACTCTGGTGAAAAATGGAAAAAGTGTCAGCTGAGTGCAAATAGAGAAAAACAAATGTTCATTATGATATTTATAAAGAGAAACTTCACTCTTATGATTTACAACTGAGGAATGCAAGGAAGTCTTACTTCTCTGACATCATCACCAAAAACAGTCATAACACACAAACCCTCCTGTGTCAGTAGCAATTGAACTTCAGTTCACCGTGACCTTTGACTTTGTCAAATTCGTCACAGACAAACTCCAAAATATTAGACAAGCAGTTGGAACATCAACAGCAGGTTCTGATAGAACATGGCACTGTCCACTGAAAACCGGTTTAAACACTATGATACAGTTTCATCTCATAAGGATCAAAGACCTGGAGGACATCTTACATCAACTGAACTCCTCCTCTTGCTGTTTAGACGTCCTGCAAACAGTTTTAGTTGAAATGGATCTCAGTTCAGCATTTATTGATACAATTGACTACAAACGACTGGAGAAATGGACAGGTCTTTACTTAACTGTACTAAACTGGTTCAAAATGTTTTTAGAGAACAGGAAATACTTTGTGTCAATAGGCAATAGGCTTATGTGAGCAGAC
The DNA here is from genome assembly GCA_014839995.1 of Xenentodon cancila. NCBI lineage: Eukaryota > Metazoa > Chordata > Actinopteri > Beloniformes > Belonidae > Xenentodon > Xenentodon cancila. The sequence continues at coordinate 23,602,279 of CM026198.1, read as the reverse complement.
AAGAATCACATGTGGACTTCCCCAAGGTTCCATCCTGGGACCTTTTCTGTTTAGCATCTTCATGCTCCCACTAGAACAGTTTATAAAGAACAACAAAATAAACTACCTTATCTGTGCAAATGACATGCAGAGATATATTACAATGTCACCAGGAGACAGGAGGCCCTGTACAGGCTCTTGGCAAATGCATTGAGGAGATTAATGACTGGATGTGCCAGAACAAAACAAACTAGAACTAAACACAGAGCTAAACAAAAACAAAACTGAGGTAACTGATTACAGGTCACCACAGAGCTTCAATCTATACACCTGAAAATCACCTACCAGGCCAGACTCCTCGCTGTAGTGATGGACTCTGACCTCACATTTGGAAAAACACATCAAGGCAACAACAAAATCAGCCTACTGTCACCTTAAGAATATATCAAGGATAAAAGATCTGATGTCTTGGCAGAACCTGGAAAAACTAGTCCATACATTGATCTTTAGTAGCTGCCTGTTCATCAGAGGATAAACTTTAAAGTTCTGATGCTGGTCTATAACGCTCTGATTGGTCTAGGACCAAAATACATCAGTGACCTCCTGACCCAGTATGAACCTTCCAGACCCTTTAGGTAATCTGGATCTGCTTTTTTTATCAGTTCCCACAGTCAGAACCAGACATGGAGAAGCTGCATTCAGCTTTGATGCTCCACATGTCTGGAACAAACTCCCAGAAAGCCTCAGATCAGCTGAAACACGCAGTATTTAAATCCTCATGTGATTCTTTTCTGCTCAGCTGTAAAGTTACCTATTAACACAAAGTACTTCCTGTTCTCTAAATATGTTTTGAACCAGTTTAGTACAGTTTAAGAGGTCATATGACTGTATTGCATAAATCAGGGATTTAAACATCACTTAAACTCTATACTTCAAATACGCTAGTGACTGTATCTTTTCTAACATGTTATGATGGGGTGGAGAAGGGCTGTCAACAACAAAAAAGGTGCAACAAATCAATGACATATAAAAATAAAAAAGACAAGAAAATCAGAGGACTGTTGATCGTAACTGAGAAAGAAAACTCTCTGTGACACTGATGCAGTTATGTGTCACCAAGAGACTTTCATATGGGGCAAAGCCCGTGGGGAGGTCCCGCAGCTGCTGTGGGAAGAGCTGCTGACCTGCAGGACCGTGAGAGTGGGTCAGTCAGTCAACACTGTTGACTCTTGCAAGCGGTTCCAGCAAAACACTGGACGGATTCTAACTCAGCTTCTCTTTATTCAGAGCTGGAAAAGCAGTAAACAAGAGTGTTGGACATGTTTTCATATGTGCAGTTCTACATCAATCAGGACTCGCTGAAGTGGTCCTGATCCAAACTGTTCATAGTCCTGCAGCTATTGTGAGCGGTTTGGATATAGAATCAGGAATGAAGAGACAAGTGACAGGAGCATCAAGTAGACTGCTGAAAGAAGAAGAAGCTGGTGGTATCCCATTTAGCACAAATGAACGCTGGCAAGGACTGGTCTCTCTTGCTTTTGTATCCTATAATGGTGCTTCCCTTTATCACTACTGTCTGAATATTCCTGCCACACTTTTATTTTTGACTATTAATGGCTGTGTTTAGCCTCCGCCATGTCAAACAGAAGTTTTTGGTTATATATCTATCTCTTTATTTCTTTATACTTTACGGTAAGTGTGGTAAATAAACATTCATACATGTTTTTTGTGCAGCACGGTGGATTAGTGGTTAGCACCATTGCTCCCCAACAAGAAGGTTCCAGGTTCGATTTCCCGGCGGGATTCTTTCTGTGTGGAGTTTGCATGTTCTCCCTGTGCTTGCGTGGGTTTCCTCCGGGTACTCCGGGATTGATCATTATAAATTGCCCATAGGTGTGAGTGTCCATGCTTGATTGTCTCTGTATGAGGCCCTGTGCCAGACTGGCAACCTGTCCAGGTGGACCCCTGCCCCTCACCTGTAATGAGTTGGGATAGGCTCCGGCAGACCCCTGTGACCCTGTAAAAGAATAAGCGGGTATAGAAAATGGATGGATGGATATGTTTTGTTGTATTCTGTTCCTCACACAATATTCTGCATTTATAATAACTTGTCTGCATTTTCCTGATCTGACACTTCAGAATGCTGATAGACTGTCTGATGTAACTTATTAATTCTTCCTTTTGGCTGCTTTTTTTTCTTTCTAATCATTACACCTCCGGGCATCATGGACACAAGTTTTATCTTGTCTACTAATAAGTGATCTGTATTTTTCTTATCATTCCATTATATTGGAATATGCACCACCACCAGTGTGCCCTCTTTTAGGGATTTATGTAAAAAGTATTGACCTACTTGTACTGCGTTGTTGCAGACAGTTTTGAACTAAAGAATAGACCAAGTGGGCAACTGTTTAGGACTTTCTTTTATTTCTCTTTGTACGTTTAAGTCAGCGATGGTCAATAGCATCAGACGTAGCCTGGAACATTTCTCAAACTGAAACTTTTGGACTACACTGGACACTGTTTAGACTTGTATTTGTTGCCTTGATATTGTCAATGCAACCAAAACATTTTCTTCACCTTGTTCCCAGTACTCTTGCAAGACAGTTTTTTCTGGGTGTGAATTGTTGTGTTCCTGTAAATTAAAACAGTAAGTCTGCATAAGTTTGGTCTCCAAACATGGAATGGGATTTCTCCTGTTTCAACTTGTGTGGCAGCTTCTGGAAAGCCATTAAATCCACCAAAGCATAATCTTAAAGCATGTGATTGTGCTTTTTTCAACTTTGCAAGGTTATTCTGTGTACTTGGCTTGTATGCTTCACAGTTGTAGTCTAACTTTGCTCTTATTAGTTTATAATAAATATCCACTGAATAACGTGTTGTCCTTAATTCTGTCCTGCTAAGCAATGCAAAAGATTGTTAATTTTCTACATTCCTTTTCAATGGCATTTCTTTAATTTTCTAAATGTTCTATTTTATTTCCTTAATAATTTTCCAACACCTGACATTCCATTATGGTAATTCCCTTTTGTCCTTTCTTAGCGGCTTGAATCATAAAATTTACCTAATTTTCTTGGTTCTTGAAGACATTTCAGCTTCTGTCTTAGTTCAAAGCCAGTACATTTATATGACATTCGAAAAAAAACTATAAACATTGCATTAGTTCCACCAATATCCAAAGGAAACCAAACTACTAGTCGGATTAACACATTCCGAGAAATCCAAACCAAAGAAGTAGAGGCATCCACAGAACACATTATCTCAGAAGACAGTAACATAAAGTCCTCCAGAGAGGCTGTGGACAACAACAACCTACCATTTCTGGTCTGCACTGTGCATATGGATGAGGACAAAATTTTGAATTCTAGAGTATACTACAAATCTGCACACACAAACCAAAACCTGTTTTTTCATTTATACCACCAACTGCAACACAAACTGCCTGTTTTAAGAACTTTACACCTTGGGCTAAGAATAGTCCAACTAAGACAAAGAAAAGAAGAAGGAACACAAGCCCATCAAGATAGCACTTTAAAGTTGCAGATATTCAGGGAAAACCAGGTCAACAACTTAAAGAGGATAAAGGACAACCTAACCTAACCTAACAACCTAGTGGACTGAGAGGAGGGTCAATGATTTGCATATACCTCCAACTGCTTATAATCACAAAATGATTCACTAGTAAGCTTGAACTGACAAAGCCATCTGGATAGAACGTGAAACATCTTCAAAAACCCAGAAAAAGGAATATTCTCTTCCACTGTTCGCATAATGGCTTTCACCAGCTTTTGGTTAAACTCTTCCACATTAGTGATGTCCTCTATCACCAGTTTTACACACCCCAATTTAATTACCAAGTGAAACACATCCTATTTTGTCTTTTCAAATCTTCCTTTGCACACCCATAAACCCTTCCTGATAGACTTCTGTTGCCATCCTGATCAATATTGGGTTATTGATCTGGCCCCACTGCTGTCTCATTAACCACCTTCTATGTTTTGACTCCTATCTATTAGCATCAAGACTTCTTGCATTTCCCATCTATCCATTCATTTTCTATACCCGTTTAATCCTGGGGTCTGCGGCAGCCTATCCCAGCTCATTACAGGTGAGAGGCACACAGAACGACTCCCACTGGGCCCGGGGGTCTTTCTGTGTGGTGTTTGCATGTTCAAATCAGGAACTTTCTTCCTGTGAGGAAAATCTGCAAACCACTAAGCGACCATGCTTTTCTTGAATTTCATCACTGCAAAATAACTAGTACAAGTTGCTGACCATGTGCTGAGTTTTAAGAGAGGAATGTTGTCACATGTTTGTCTGATGCAGGATTCTAGCTGCTCAACAATCCTGGGTTGGATTTTTGTTACATAATGCCCCAATTTTTTTATATTAGTGGAGAGTCTTGACTGGAGATTCATCACCAGCTCATCAGCTGGAGTCATATCATGGGAAGCCAACCTGTTGTGATGGATCCAGTATGCGGTTAAGTATTGTCTTGCTAAAATATGCAAGACCTTCCTTGAAAAAAAATGTTATCTGGATGGATGCATGTGTTTCTTTAAAATCTCTATGTGTTTTTCAGCATTGATAGTGCCTTTCCAGATGTGAAAGCTGCCAATTCAATCGGATTAATGCAACCCCATGCCATCAGAAATCCAGGCTTTTGGATTTGGAACTAAATGCTGATAAAAAGCTTGATGGTTCCTCTCTTCTGTACTTTGTTTTTCACAGACAACATCCAAAATATTAAGACAGGCAGTTGGAACATCCACAGCAGGTTCAGGATATGTACTGTATCCACCAAAAACCAGGTCAAACACCATGATACAGTTTCATCTCATTTAGAGCAAAGTCCTGGAGGACATCTTACATCAACTGAACTCCTCCTGCTGTTTAGACGTCCCGCCAACAGGTCTTCTTTTAAACAGGTCTCAAAGATTTTGAAGTCAGACCTGTTACAGATATTGAACTTGTCTTTAATGTCAGGTGTGTTTCCAGAACCACTAGAAACAGCTGTAATTAAACCCCTGCTGACAAAGAACAAGCTTGACAAGACACAAATGAACAACTACAGGCTGATCTCAAATCTCCCATTTTTAAGTAAGATAATTGAAAAAGCAGTTTTTCAACAGCTCAGGTACATTTTAACACAAAATAACTGCTATGATGCCTTCCAGTCAGGTTTTAGACAGCACCACAGCACTGAGACTGCTCTGACCAAATGTGTGTGCATATGTGTATGTATGTGTATGAATATATATTATTTATTTATCTATCTATTTTGTTTCTCTCTTTTTCCTCTTTTCCTCTCTTCCCACAATGTATACCTGATTGTCCTATGCCCACTTTTATTCTAAAAACAACACGTTATACACTCTTTTACATTCACTACAACACATCACACAGACACCAAACTGCACCCATCACTGTCTTGTCTTTCTTCTTTGTCTTTCTAGTCTTTCATGTTCCACACCCAGTGATCTTAGCCCTCTTTGGCAGAATTTATTTTCCTCCCTCCTTATTTTTCTTCTTTTTCTTTCTTTCTCTCCAAGAATCAATAAAATATGGTTAGACTGTCATGAGGGCTGGTGAAGGGAACTCACTCACACACACCTATGTGCACATAGAAAAGGGGGGAAAAAAAACAACCTTTGTTACAAAATTAAAATGCATATATATGGCTCTTGGGTTCTACCAAACTTGGTATTAACCATTAATATATGTGCAAACAAAGGGGAAAAAAATAATCATGTAGAGTTCCCCAAGGTTCCATCCTGGGACCTCTTCTGTTTAACATCTACATGCTCCCATTGGCACAGATTATAAAGAACAACAAAATAAACTACCACAGCTATGCAGATGACACACAGATATGTATTACAATGTCACCAGAAGACCAAGGCCCTGTACAGGCTCTTGGTGAATGCACTGAGGAGATTAATGACTGGATGTGCCAGAACTTTCTCCGGCTAAACAAAAACAAAACTAAGGTAATTGTCTTTGGAGCCAAAGAGAAACAATCACAGGTCAACACAGAGCTTCAATCTATACACCTAAAAACCAATAACCAGGCCAAATCTGGGTTTAGTGATGGACTCAGACCTAAATTTGGAAGAACACATTAAGGTAATAACAAAGTCAACCTACTACCATCTTAAAAATATATCAAGGTTAAAAGATCTGATGTCTCAACAGGACCTGGAAAAACTATTCCATGCTTTTAAAATCAGTTAGACAACTGCAGCTCACTCAGATCTCTGCTGCTCCAGTCCTCACTCAGACCAAAAAAGTGGACCACATCAGTCCAGCTCTGAGGTCTTTACACCGGCTGCCTGTTTGTCAGAGGATAGACTTTAAAGTTCTGATGCGGGTCTATAAAACTCTGAATGGTCGAGGACCAAAATACATCTGTGACCTCCTATGAACCTTCCAGACCCCTCAGGTCATCTGGATCAGGGTTTATCAGTTCCCAGAGTCAGAACCAGACATGGAGAAGCTTCCTTCAGCTTCTATGCTCCACATGTCTGGAACAAACTCCCAGAAAACCTCAGATCAGCTGAAAAACTCAGCAGTTTATTTAAACCAGGTTGAAGACTCACCTGTTCTCAGCTGCATTTGAATAAAGACACAAATCCAGACAGTTTTACTTTGAAGCTCTAGTTTCAAAACTTGATTAAATTTTAACCACTGTTTTTATCTATTGTTCTTTTTTTTTTCTTTCATTTACATGTTAAAGCACACTTTTTTAAATTTATGTGATGTTTTAATGTTTCTGTAAATCACTCTGAATGACATTGCTGTTGAATTGTGTTTTACTAATTAACTTGCCTTCCTCCACAGGACATGGCGTCCATGAATTTCAAGAATTTCAGAGTCATCTGATCTGTACAGAACTGTTTTCCATTTTGCCTCACACCATTTTAAATGTACTTTGGTCTAGAGAAGACAGCAGCATTTTAACTTGGCTCCTTTTTCACATTTTCCATCTTTATGCTCTCCTCCACATCCTCCACATCCTCCACATCTTCCACATCTCCTATTTCCATTTTCATAGAGCTGCTATCTGTCTTTACATTCATTCAAAGTAAACAATCGAAGATTATCTGCATTGCAGAACAAGCATCCTCAACTCCATCTTCCAGTTTGCTTATTAATTTGATAGGTTAGACTGGGCTCCACTCACCAAGTCAGTTTAACATTTGTAAGTTAATTATAATAAAGCTTTTTCTTCAGTTCTTGGGTGCATTCTGTCTATCTTTCCTTTATTTAAAGTTCCTTTTCTGTTCTGACACACACTTAACATCATCTTTCCCGCAACCCACTTCCATCATTCTTAGCTCACTTCTTAGTCTATGGCTATTTTCTGCCATACTACTAAATATTCTTAATGTTGAAGCTGGTGCTAAGAGAAATGCCTAGGGACTAACTACAAACTGCAGCAACTTAACAGATGTCTCCCAGTTATAAAGATACAGAGAACACATACTCTCTCATTCTTGGTCTCTCTGAGCAATTATGACACTTCTTAAAACCATGGTACCAAAATATGTCACTCAGTCTCAAGAGGGCTGAGCAAATAAAGAAGGAGCAAAGTTTCATACTGCAAGGTCAATGTACTGTAAAAGGCCATAACTTTCATGATATTGAGAAGTCCCTACTTGTGATTGCAAAAGAGCTCTGACGAGTCAGGGTCTGGGAATGAAAAAAACACCTGATCCAAGAGTGTCTACTAGCAGTAGATCCTTTAGGCCCTGCTGTGTGGTGGGGTCTCTGAAAACTGGGATGCCTTCCTACGGATACTACCAGGTCCCATCAGATTGACATCTTTGGAGTTTGGACACCAAATGAACACCTCAGACTCTTTTTGAGAGGTCCTGCACCGTCCTACTGTGAGAGGCAGCTAATCTGTAGAGCAGGGCTCTTCAAGTTTGATCCTAGAGGGAAACTTTCCTGCATGTTTTAGACGTTTCCCTGCTTCAGCACACCCTGATTCAAATGACTGCGTCATTAATAGTGAAGACCTTCATTATAAGCTGGTAATGAACCATTATTCGAATCAGGTGTGTTGATCCAAGGGAGATCTAACACAGTCAGGACACTGGCCCTCGAGGACTGGACTTGAAGAGCCCTGTCGTAGAGATATTATATTGCTTGTTGGGGAGTGCATTTTATCTCCAACATTTTTAGATAGTTTCCAGGTGCCAACATTCATGTGATTGTCAAGATGCAGGTTTTGCTTCCAGGGTTGTGCCTATGAATTATTGTATTTGAGTGATAGATTTTTCTCAGAGGATGTGGAAGGAATCAGACTCCTCTGGGCAAATGTGGAGATTCAGTTCATCAAGGTAACTATGCATGCAACTTTCATGCATCCTTGAAAGAGAATCATCCAAAATGAATCATGAAAAGATGCAGCACGTTTAATCTCAGTGATTTTTTTTTACAACAAAAAATAAGCATGTTAGGATGTCAAGTTCTGCTTCATTCAAATTTCTACCACACCTCTGATTTTACATTCTCTCAAAGTCCCACAGTCGGGGTTATATGTTGATTTTCTATAAATTACATAGAAATCCTAGTCCACTTCTGCTGCTACTGTTCCTGATCCACTGGAACATTTGGAGTGTTGGAGCTGACAGATAGATAGGTGGCAGGAGTTTGTCCTCAAAAGGAAACATGGATTAAATATAAAGTATGATACCAGATGACTTCAGGACATATAATCACATCTTATAGACACGATTTCATACTTTGTTCAACTACATGGCACAAAAAGGCTTCCATATGATCATATAATCGAACAGTGGCATTGGTTGTTTATTCATAGTCAAGCAACAGTGACAAAAATATTAGGACATAATTGCACCAGTGCAGTCTAGAGACGGAAGAGGAACATGCATTTTTACAGCGCACTGCGTGTTACGGTTGGAGTTACTGTATTATTACGAGGGTTTGTTTCCTAAGTAGTAAAACAAAACAAAAAACCCGCAATTTAGTTTTTTGTTGTTTTTTTCATGAGTAGATATGGATTTCTCAAACGCGGATCGTTGGAGTGTGTTTAAATGTTTCAGCGGCTTGTCACGAGGAGTCACGTGTCACTGCCAAGACGCCAACCAACTCCGCCTCCTTGTGGTACGCGGAAATAAACACCGCCCTCTCAGCGCCTCATAACAACAGCAGGCAGTTCACAGAGACAGCGGAGAGCAATCAGTGCAGGGACGCCGTCTGCCGCGTCGTCGTTCAGCGCTCGCTAGGGATCCACTCGATCCACTCGCTCCTTTCTGCCAGAAAGTACGCGGCTCACAGCGCATGCTCAGACCAACTGCCGCTGCGTTCGTTTAATCCAGGAACTCGGAGGTGAGTTCAGTAACGTCAGTCACAGCTGGACACACGGACGTCTTCGACAGTCAGTAGCTTCGGCTTTCTTTCCTTCTTCTTTTTTTAAACAAAAAAACCAAACAAAACACAGCTAACGCTTTATCCGGATAACTTTTAGTTGCCGTTCGTACCAATGTCAAATGGGGGAAAAGCTGCATAAGGGCTGTTTTAGCTCACAGTTAGCTGTTAGCTGTTCGGAAAATAAGAAGGCGATGTGAGAGAATGACGAGAACAAGGTGTACTTCCCTGCTGCCCGCGTTCACACTCAACATGACCCACCCTGGGTGTTATACAGCCTAGGATGGGGATGCTTAACACAGATGACGCCTCGTATACCGGTGACAGTTAATATTACATGTATTAATGCAGCAAACGTCTTTGTTGCGTAAATATGTCTACTTTGTGTGCGCCGCACAGATGCGCCAGAGCCCCTTCAGACCCTCCCGGCCTCGATCTCTCGGTGGGCCATAAAAAAAATGACAACAGTGGGTAATCTCTCCGTTATCTCCAACAAAACGAAAAACGTCGCAGGTTTACTGCACGGTACTGTAAGTTTGCGTGTTAATACCGCTTTTGCAGATCGAGAGGCAGTGTCCGAGGCCCCGTTGACAGTTCTCCTTTAACTCGGCATATGGAGAACATTTGTCCTGTCAGAAAGAGCAAGAATGCTGATGGCAGCCCTCACTTCCCCCAGACTCCAGCCATGTTAGAAAGACTGTCATCGGCAGAGGGAAATCATACAACACTGGCCATTACAACTTATTTGAAAGAAAGAGAGAGAAAGGAAAGTGTACAAAACTTTGTGCAAACTGTAAATTCATTGGTCTCGCCATTGTTTGTATCCTTCCTTGTATATAATTTCTCTACGCGTGACTGCTCATACAACATGTGAGTTAAGATGTGTTGCAGGTTTTTGATGTGTTGTCTAAATGACCTCTCTCTTCTGACCTCTTGTAATGATCAGTGTAAACAGTTAGCAGTCTGGCAAAGCCCCGGGAGATGCACTGATTGATAGGTGATGATTAAATCATTAGGATTTAGTTTCTAACCTCTTTCAAAGTTTCTATAGGGTTGAACTTTTGTATCCAGTTAATCTTGTTTTTCTTGACTAAAATGCTGTAATCTTGTGAGTAGATTACTTTTGCATCCCTCTCAACTCTATTTACTTTAAGCCGATATGCTCCGCCTCCCCGTTAACACTAAAATCCAATGTCTGTACTAAAGCAAATTTAATACATCCATATGTTTCTTCCCTTTTCACCAGACACTATTTTAAGGATGACTACTTCTTGGAGTGACAGGCTGCAAAACTATGCAGACTTGCCTGCCAACATGGATGGCCTGACAATGAAAAAGTACAGGAGGGAGCCCTACCACAGGTGAGAAACGTATACGTGCAACACAGGGACGACATCCACAGGGGATGCATGTGGAGTTTATGGCAGAAATGGTGCAGCTAGCCAAAGAAACATAAGCATAAGTTTGTGGGAATTTAAGAATACAGAGCAGCTTCACACATATGCCTCTTTTCATCTTAACCTTCAATCGTTTTGAAAGGTTCCGTCAGTTTGATATGGGAAAGTAGATGAGAATGACATGAGAGACATGACCATTTGTTTATTTTTGTTTATGTGGTTTATGTGGTATGCGTTTTTTTTTTTTTGGTTGTTTTTTTTTTTTGCCTCATAAAAGTTTTAGGGTTTTTGGGTTATTCAGGAAAGTTCTGACTTGTTTACGTTCTCAAATTTGTGCAGGAGATAATAAGCATTTTGAACAGGTATGCAGTTTCCAGGGCTGGGCTGCTCCGTGTTGCAGATGCTAGGAAAGAAGTTCTAAACTGTTGTTATTAGTGCTTTACTGAGGCATAGTTAATCCCCGATGTGTGTGTGTTTTACATATGTTTTGATTTTTAAAACAGAGTGACAATAATATAGAACATTTCTTTATAAAGATGATTGATTTTGAGTAGATTCTGCTCTATTGTGATTGTGTGTAGTTGCTGTCTTGTATGCCTTGTTGACTGACATTAAGTGGCATCGAACTGTTACTTGGCCATTCCACATTGTCATGTGCTCAGTGTTGAATCACTAGACCAAGATTTTCTAGCTACGATTGGACATACAGTCTAGTGTTTCTTGGATGTAGTTTTCTGTTTTCTATCAATTTTTTAATTTAATTTTTATATATATATATATATATATATATATATATATATATATATATATATATATATATATATATATATATATATATATATATATATATATCTATATATATATATATATATATATATATATATATATATATATATATATATATATATATATATATATATGCCTTTGCTTATAGTTGGTTTAAAGACTGTATTTTTTAAAATTTATTTTTATTCTTGAGTTCTTTTAATGGCTTATACTGCTGACTCTAAATACACGCTGATGTAAGGGGGAGTTCATTCATTATCAAAGTCATATAATGTGTGTTGATGTTTTTAATGATTAACTTGAAAGCATGTGTACAAATGGTCCTGGTGTTCTTCCATGCCATAACATTATACGCCATGCTCAGTGGTTTTATAAAACCATCACTAATCTGTAAGGTCTGTGTGTGCTGTCAGTACAAAAGTCACACTGTCCATGCCCTCCCCCACCCTTTATACATGCACTTGCAAACAGTCACACATGCAATGTGAAACAAAGGTACAAAGTCACTTGCTAAAATAATGTATTTTGGCATAAGTTCTTGATCAGATAAATCATTGTAAATGCAAATGTTATTGTTTGTCCCACACATTGACAAAGATCACCCCCTCAGTGTAAGAGCTCAGCTGACACAATGCACCCTGTATATCACATTGGAGGGTGGCTGGTGACTGTACCCAGTACAAACTTCTTTTTTCTTTTCTGGTAATCACATGGACTCCTATCATTGTTTGTATGAGATTAGGGAGCAAAGGAAGATAAATCTGACAGATTGTTGCTCAGCTACCTTCACAAGGAGTAAGAGTTATTATAGGATTGTCTTGTAACTATGGCATGGCCCACATGAGCTATTTGAAGTAACACTGTCAGCAGGAATAAAGTTGAGGCTCACTACAGTAATCAACCCACCCATTGTTGATATGAGCTGCTCCCAAGGCAGCTCATATTATCATTTATGGTTATTCTTCACCTCCCATCAGCTTCCAGCAAAAGGTTACATTTTAATAGTTTCTAGTGTAACAAAAACAGCAACGATTTAAAATTTAAATCCCTCACTTGAAAAAGCTTATACTCTCTCATGACTTAAATTGACTACAGTTGCTATTATTATTATTATTATCATTATCATTATTAAATATTGTTTAAAATATATTTAAAGTAGTGTTTATCCTTTTGAAAATCAGTATTCCCATGAAGCAGATTTAGGACATAGTGTTTTTCTTTTCATTTTTTTGTTTTGTTTTTTATTCAACAGGCAGATGTAAAATCAATTTAAAAAAAAAACTCAGTTGACGTAGTAACTTATAGTTACTACAATATTAAAATATGTTGGTCTAGTCCTTATCCTTTGTGGTCTGACCCACAAATTTAAACTAAAATGAAAGTAAGCTTTTAAATCCTGGAGACACTCAGTTTTATGAATCTGTATTTGTGAAGTCCTCCAAAATTATATATTTCATCAGTAAACAATTTCTTCTTCTCCAACTACATCAATTTGTGATAAAAGATAAAATGAGGAAACCTAATCTTTCCCTATGAGATTCAACACTGAAAGTTTTTTTTTATTTTATTTTTAACAAGGTATCCTTTGCTGATTGTTACTGCATATTGACTGAGCGCTCTAATGACAAAAGAGCCGTTAATATCTGCCAGAAACGGCCTCGTTTCCACCCTGTCAAATGTAAATGGTTGCTTTTTTTTAAGTCTTCTCTCAAGGTAAACTGAATTCATTTAAAGATGTTACTTTCTGAGAAAAACCATAATAGACATTTTTCAGACATTCCTGACATGAATCCAAATAATGAATCTATTCAGAAAATAACTGGTTGTTGCAACCCTACTGATGGTGTATATCGTTATCCTGATCTGAGTAATGTAAGCAGCTGTGGCTCTGGGCTCGGGCTTGCTTGATTCTACATGACTTGTGATTGTTCTAGATGTCTTTGAGGGCCCACAAACATCATGCCACATAACAAGCCTGACTCACAACGCACAACAACAGAGAATGACGCGGAATGACCACAATCATTTTGCAACAAGTCAGAAAATTTCTGAATGGCAAGAAAGCAAAAAGGGAGGGAGGGGAGCATTGTTTGTGGGCGAGAGCTGCCCTGTGTTGTTGGAGCAGGTCAGAATAACGCAGAGTCAAACTGAGGTTTAATTTCACACAGAATGTATTGCCACTCGTGTCCTGGACAAAGCTCTAAATGGAAACTTGTTCACTATGGATCTGCTGCCAGGTATTTCACAAGTGATTTAGAGATGATTTTGTTGACGAGTCCACTGTCTCAGATAAATGACATGATCTTTTTGACTATGGCTTTAGCTACTATATGTGAGAAAAATCTATAATGTATATATATTTTTGTTTGTTTTGTTTCAGTGTGCCATTTGTGGTTTCTCTTAAGTCTGTTTACATCTTGTTACTTACGTAATTAATTTTTGAAAGGTGTGAACTATACTCAGGTACACAGTTCCACATTCAGCTCAGTCAAAGGTGTTGAAGCAAATGTGTGGAAGTCTGTGCCAGCAGCACACTTGAGCTCGTACTCCCGGTCTTTTCTGTGCCAGCCAGGCTGCGGTAAAGTTGAATCTCATGAGGGCTACTTTGTCTCCTTATTTTCAATATAATTATGTTGACTTTTATTTTATTTTTTTGATGTGGTATTGGTCATTCTCTTATGCTGTTGTTTTACACTTATTTAGAAATGCAATCTAAATATAACACCTCTTTTAATAAAGAAAAATGTCTAGTGAGGACATAAAAAAAAAAATTCCAATATTAATATCTAGCTCAGAATAGTTTCTAATATAACTTTCTGCATAATTGCATATCAGTCAAATAGGGAAAGCAGTGAGGTTGTTCGTGAACTTTGATATATGACTGGGATGTGTACTCGGATACGTCCTGTAAACAGTGGAGTCTGAGCAGGTTTGCAGGCCAAGCTATACTGCCATGTGATTGACCACGACAACACAACTGCCTTGTGACCTCAGAGAAAAAGGGGAAAAAAATCCCAATATAAATTTAATTGTAAATACAGTTCATGTATAATTTATCTGTGGATTTGGGGAAACATTCTTCTGCATTCATACATGTGGTGTTATTAAAAGGTTTGTGTTCTGTTCAGTTTGCAACACAGTTGAGTAAATTGTCACTATGGAATATGTTTCACTCTTGAGAGTTCTGATACGGGTTTTGATTATTACACAAGAACTAAAATGTTTTTGTCAATATTCTTCCTCAGAATTTTTGTCAATAGAAGCTTGGCAATGGAGAAGATTAAATGCTTTGGCTTTGATATGGATTACACTTTAGCAGGTGAGTTGAATGCAAAATCACTTCATCCATCCATCCATCCATCCATCCATCCATCCAAATAATGGGTTGAAGGATTGAATGCATGCAAATGATAGCTGAATTTAAATTGAAATGAATCATACTTTATTGTTCCCTTAAGAAAAACTGTAAGGAATTTTGGAAGTTAGCTGAGAGACTGCCATGAAAACTTGTTACCCTGTTTCCTAACTGGCAGCAATGGAGCTGATGATGTCACAGACAATGACTGAGATGAACTCTCCTGATGAACAAGATAAATGGAAACTTACAGAAAACTATTCAATATCTATGATCTAGAGACTCTTTCACTTCATCATATCCAGAATTTGTTTCTTAACAAGCTCTGCAATTCCTCCTCCTTTACTGATACCACTTTGTCCAACGTCCCTGTCTGCCTGCACTCAATATAGTGACTTGAAATCTTTTGTATGTCAGTGATACATGTAGTGTATTAATACAGTTTATATATTAAGATCTTAAGCTTAGATTCTGGGTTCTCAAAGTAAATGGTGATCTTTTTTTCTACTGGCCAGTAACTAGGCCAAACATATCCTGATATTTTATGCCTCTTTGTTCTGTGACTCAGCTCTAGTATTTGGGCTCTACACATCTAAAAATAAATCTTTACCAACTTTGAAAAACAGGTCACATTTGTTTAAGTTTAGTGGCAGTGGCTCCGCGGGTAAAGGGATTCACTCAAAGTCCCACTGTGGCGCTGCATCCCTATCACCATTCAGAGAGCAAGAGATTTGACACATACTCAGCTGTTGACATGACATACTTTATGGGAACTCATAACTGAGTGTTAATGTTTGCTCGAAGCATGGCTATCGTGTATCTTTGGACGGTTTTCATGTTTTGACCACAGAAGAGCCTCATCAGATTCACATAATAGTTGCTTCTTAACCACACTAGCTTGGATGACTGTGGTGTTAGTTTTAGGGAGTAGTTTACTGAACCAAAATGTCTGAACAATGCGCTTTTTTTATGAAATATAACAACTACGTAGGGCAAACTTTAAAGGCAAATGCACATGATGCCAGCAGAACAAAAAAAGGGAAATGTATGGAAAACAGATCTGATTATTTATATTATGTATATAGCAAGTGATTTTTAAGTGACCATGAAAAGCAAATTGTAATTTGAAACCTTTTGCTAAAGATGGTATTTGACCTGGACATACCCAGGGTGTACCCCTAACTGAAGTAGGCTCCAGCAGCTCCCTGTGCGCCTGATGGGAAGAAGCCGGTATAGATAACAGATGGATGGAGGTATTTGACATGCAAGTGTGTCCGTTACTTTTGGCTGGGCTTAGCTGCGCAGCAACGGAATCAACTCTAAACGGGCTAATAATGGACGTCTGTCTAAATTTGTATTATTTCCTTTACTAATCCCCGATTATTGGCAAGGTTTTATTGGAATAACAGTAACGCAGCTGTCATGGATCTGAGTCGTATTTTCTTCACTTTGCCTTTCCTACTTCTACTCCATCAGTGGCAGACTTGGTGCAGCTCATGACAGGAACTAATGTGAATGTAAATAACACAGTAGGTGTTTTATCAGTCGAAAGCTGAAGTTAAACGGCTGCATGTGATTCAAGTCCAAAATTGATGCGAGTCATACTCGCTCGGTGCCTGAATAACTGATGTTGTTAATCCAACTACCCATGTTGCTGTAATTATTAGTTAGTGGCCCCTAGTAACTGAAGAAAGATAAAGAAATGACAATTTGCTCATTTGAGAAAACAATATTGATAATATAGTGTTAAGCTCCACTTCTGACTTCTAGACTGTTGGACATCATTGTACATATTTTTGTAGAGATGCTGACCGAATGATCTTTTCTGGTAGTCGATAGTTTGTTGTAGTTAGAGCAACTAAAATGAACTTTTTATTGAATAAATGTACTTAGGACAACAACAAAACTTGTTAGACTGTTAGGCTTTACAAGTATGTGCTCATCACTGAGATGACCACATGTTGACTCGTTGTTGTTGGAAACAAAGTCCTTTCTGTGACTATTCTTTACTTATTTCTGCCCACAGTCTTGATCCTCAGCATGCCCAGTGATTCTATCCAAACTGTCTCACACAGAGGCGTGTTTTGTTTAAAAAAGTTGTAAAATAACTTTTTTTATGTTAAGGAGAGATGATTCTTGAGGCTAGTTTTACAGTATGACAGAATAGATATGATCTGGAAAAGGAAAAGTCACGTCTGTGGTGTGTTGTTATGCTCCCACCATACATCAGTCTTTAAATACCCTAATGTTAGACAAAGGCCTTCCTGTCAATTCTGAAATGTTTTTTTTTAGAAAATGTACCACATGGAAATGTAGTCATGTTTTTTTATTTGGTACGATGTTAAAGGGTTGTAACTACATAGTTCACTCATTTTGTTTCATGATAAGATGTTGCTCAGCACAAAGTACACAAAACTCAGATTTCAACTGTTATTCCTTGCAAAGATGGTATATCAGACTTTGTAATGTTTTGTAAGACTTTGTAAACTAAAGCAATATTATATAGGACAACATTGCTTCATCTGTTACTCTGGTCCTAAAACAGAAGACCTTGCACAAAATGTTGCTCCAACACATTTAGGTCTAGATTGCATTGAGAAATACTAACAGCTTTGTCCTAGTTTTTCAGACTGGGCTGGAATTTTCTCCCCCTGCGGCAGTGCTGAAGTTCCCTCATTTTTACACAGTTTCCTTTATAGTGTCATGAATTAGTAACATAAGCCTACATTTGCACACTAGTGGCTTCACCCAATTCTGTGTTCAGATTGTCAACTTATTGTTCACCTCTGTAGATTGCTATGTAGCGTGGTTCAGATGAAGTCTCCCTGGGTAGGACACTTGAATTTAGTGGTCTATTTGAAGGAGGGTGAGGGTTGTTTGCACTGAGAGTCAGGGGTGTACATTACATACAGGCCTGAGCTGACCTGGCCTGAAGAGACATCCCACTGCTTAGCAATTGGAGCAGTGGGAATATAATTATTTGGCAATAACCCCATAAGAGATGCAAAGTAACATATTTCTCAGGCTATAGTCATGTCTTCTCAGAGCTCTTAGTACATTGCGTATGTGTGCATATACTTAATGACAGCATGAGCAAAACAAGATGGGGCTTAGATCAGGGGAGCAAGGGCTTCAATGCAAGGAAATGCACCAATGTCAAGGACACAACTAGCACAACATGTCTAAATGCAAACGCTCGATGGTTAATCTGGTGATACAGTTTTCTTGGATTCCTTGATTTACACATTTCATGCACAGTTTTCTGTGAACTTGGTCTCAAATGTGGTTTTATGAAAAACAGCTCTGTAAATCACTCGGTAATCTGCAGCTGAAGCTGCCAAACATCTGAAATGGAGAGTGGCGTCTTGAGTTACTTATGAAAAGGATCCACTGCAGGTCATGGGTGTCTTGTGTCTGTGTGGGGCTGTTTAGGGGGTACCACATGATGGCTCAAATATGTTTTGGGGGAATTTTAAACATTTTAAGTGTAGTTTGTTTGGTTGACCTGTGCTGGCATCGTTACATTTTTTGTCTCATTTCTTTATTTTTTTCCTTTACTACAATAAAAAAACCAAACTGTTTAAATTTTGCACTGTTGTCCCACACTAATGTCCAGAGGACAACATGTAAAGAGAGCTTACCAGTGGACTAAAGACAGAAAGGGTGATGATAGCAGAGGTGTCAGAGGGGAATCATCTCTCAAAATAGATTTCTTTGTACCACCTCAGATTTTCAAGAAGACTCTAACAAGTGAAAGAGAAAGAGGAGGGGGTCAGCGGGCGTATGCTGCTGTTCTGGGCAGAAAGCCCAAACCCTCAGTTTGCTAAGAGAACACAGCGGGTGGTTGGAGGGTGTGAACTCCAAGACTCTACGTTATTACGATTCAGAAATGGACTTGTGTGTACTGAGAAAGTTGTCGAGAGGACAAAGATGCTCCAAGATTTCCCTTATAATGTGGCCCTGTGTGAAGAAGCTTTAAAAAAAAGAAAAAAATTGCATGCACAAACATTTTGCAGCAGCACACAGATGTTTTCCTGTTTGTCCTGCAGTGTGGTTCCTCCACCTGTCAGCGAAGAGCCATCCATTCTGGTTTCTTCCCCATAAGAGACCTCCCATCACCCCACTGCACAGAAAGCAAGTGCAACACAAGGGCATTCTCTGTTTTGTATTTATAACATCTGACATATGCTTTTTCCAGTCTCAGATAGCATTTTAATCCTCAGGCAGCCTTTTCTTAGCCTAGCATTAGTCTGTGTTTATATTTCCAGAGCATGGGGTAAATATTGAGCACAAGGTGGTGACAGGCTGAGGGTTCGGCCATCTCAGCAAAGCTCATGAAAGCTTATGAAAGCAGAGAGAGAGAGAGAGAGGCAGAGAGAGAGAATTTGCCCTCATGGGCACATACATAATGCTTACAGTGGGGCCAAAAAGTATTTGGTCAGCTACTGATTGTGCAAGTTCTCCTACTTAGAAAGATGAGAGAGGCGTTTAATTTTCATCATAGGTACACTTCAACTATGAGAGACAAAATGAGAAAGGGACAAAAAAAAAATCCAGGAACTCACAGTATAGGATTTTTTTAAAAATAATTCGTAAATTATGGTGGAGGATAAGTATTTGGTCCATAACAAAAGTTCAACTTAACACTTTAACATAACCTTTGTTGGCAGTGACAGAGGTCAAACGTTTCCTGTCAGTCTCCACCGGGTCTGCAGACACTGCAGCTGGTGTTTTGGCCCGTTCCTCCATGCAGATCTCCTCTAGAGCAGTGACGTTGTGGGGCTGTCGCTGCGCAATGTGGACTTTCAACTCCCTCTACAAATTTTCTGTAGGGTAGAGGTCTGGAGGCCACTCCAGGACCCTAAAATTCTTTTTATGGAGCCAATCTTTCGTCTTCTGAGCAGTGTGTTTGGGATCATTGTCATGCTGGAGACCCAGCCACATTCCATCTTCAACTTTTCCTGATGAAAGGAGGTTTTGGCTTAAAATCTCGGGATACGTGGTTCATTCTTAACACGGATCAGTTGTCCCATCCCCTTTGCAGCTACCCCCGTGCTTCACAGTAGGTATGGTGGTCTTGGGATGCAACTCAGCATTCTTCTTCCTCTAAACATGAGTGGAGTTTTTACCAAAAAGGTCTATTATGGTTTCATCTGACCACATGATTTCCTCTCAATCCTCTTCTGGACCATCCATATACTCTCTGGCAAACTTCAGACGGGCCTGGACCTGTTCTGGCTTCAGCAGGGGGGCACATCTGGTACTGCAGGATTTGAGTCCCTCTGGCTGTAGTGTTGTACTGATGCCTTTGGTACTTTGGTCCCAGCTCTGTGCAGGTCTTTCATCAGATCCCTCCGTGTAGTTCTGGGATTTTTGCTCACCGTTTCATGATCATTTTGACCTCACAGGATGAGATCTTGTGTGGGGCCCCAGATGGAGGGAGGTCATCAATGGTCTTCCATTTTCTTACAATTGCTCCCACAGTTGATTTATTCACACCAACCTGCTTCCATATTGTAGAATTACTCTTCCCAGCCTGGTGCAGGTCTACAATTTTCTTCCTGGTGTCCTTCGTTAGCTCTTTGGTCTTGGCCGTGGTTGAGTTTGGAGTCTGTTTGAGGCTGTGGACAGGTGTCTTTTATACAGATGACAAGTTCAAACAGGTGCCATTAATATAGGTAATGAGTGGAGGACAGAAGAGCTTCTTAAAGAAGAAGTTGTAGGTCTGTAAGAACCAGAAATCTCGCTTTTTTGTGGGTGACGAAATACTTATTTTCCACCATAATTTACAAATGAATTCTTTTAAAAACCCTACAATGTGATTTCCTGGATTTTTCTTTGTCATTTTGTCTCTCATAGTTGAAGTGTACCTCTGATTAAAATAAAGACCTCTTTCATCTTTCTAAGTAGGAGAACTTGCACAATCAGTGGTTTACTAAACACTTTTCTTTGCCCCACTGTATCTTTCTGGTGACAGTTTAAGCAGGTTATAATCTACGATGAGAGTAGCTGTTTTTGTGGACTTTTTAAACGAAGCCCTCTCTCACCTCATCGTATCAGAGCCTAAAATCATATTCAAGAACTATTTTCTTGGTAAATTACTTAACTGCTTATTTTCCTAGATTAATCATTTTCTTTTATTTGTCCATGAAATGTTACAAGATAATTAAAATGTAAAATCGTCACAATAAAACAAAGACTACATTATTTGTTTTCTGAAATCGTGGTTGCAATATCCAAACCTCAACAGACCTAGTTTTACTTGTCGATAGCAGCTAAATCTGTTTGTGTTGAAACAACAACATTTACATTAAAGGTACCCTTCTTCTTCTTTTTTTTTTTTTTTTTTTTTTAATCCAGTGTACAAGTCACCTGAGTATGAGTCGTTAGGCTTTGAGCTGACAGTGGAAAGACTGGTCTCCATCGGTTACCCACAAGAGCTGCTTAGCTTTGTTTATGATCCATCATTTCCCACAAGGTAAGACCACTTTCTGCTTCTGTTGCTTAATTTTATGTTTGTTTGTTTTTACCATTTTGGGTCCTCACATCTTTTAGTCCCCATTGAATCTTATGCAGGGATATTAATGACAGATGAAGTACAGGTAGAAGAAGCCCGTTACCTGGTTAACGTTCAACTCCATTGTGACTTCATCTCTTAAAAATAGTTGCTCTTATCACTGTTCGGTCAATTATAGTCCATGTTTCAGATGCTATAGGTACACAATTATTAATGAATTTTTAATTCTATATTGTAACTAGGATTGCAGAGTGGAAAATGTTTCTGTCAAATGTCTGGAAATTCTTCCAGAAATTTGCAGTGGTTGCTGCTGGGAGACATTTGCACTGCTTCGACTCCACAGACTCTTCTGAATTAAAGTCAAACTGTGTCTTAACTGGCGTTTAGTTCATCGTGGCGCTGTGGCCTTCTCCTCATGTGTTTTTTATTTTTTAATCTTTTTATTTTATTCTATCTTATGTTTTATTCCTGCTACTTATTGATGTAAAGATGTTACTTAAAAACTGGTCAGCAGAAGAAATGGCATGTTTGTAACGAGCCGAGTAGCACGTTGGATGTTAGTTTCTAAAATGATCAGTGAAACGGTGTGAGCCAGTTCACGTTCAGCTTCGTTAATTAAGCAGATGGTAGGCTAATGTATAAATAAAACGTGACTAAAAAATACTAAATGTATTACCACACATGCATGCATTACCATCACTAAACTGTACTTTTAAATCCAAGGACAGGATGTCATAAGTGTGGTGTCAGTAGTCCTGGAGTAGTGTGCAGGATCCTGTCTGTGCATGTGATGGATGTGAGGTCATTAGAGGGTAGAAACGCATCTTAGTTTGCATTGAGTCTGAATGCAAACTAAGATGCGTTCAGTTTGATTAATATTATGCTGAAGATTGTTTTTTTTTTACTTGGTGTGAGTTTCCTGTTGGCTTCTAACTTTTAGTTTTTGTAAAATTTCCAAATTTATCTTCATTTATGCCAGTAAACTCTCATGAAAAGTTCCTAACTTTTAAAATTCCTGGAATTTGGCGACCCTAGTGGCTTCTACAATCATTTCTTTTCTTTTCTTACTTTTAGAGGCCTTGTGTTTGATACTATGTATGGAAACTTGCTGAAGGTTGATGCTTATGGAAATATCCTGGTTTGCGTTCATGGATTCAACTTCCTGCGAGGGTGGGTGTTTGGCTTTCTTTTTCTACAGTGCATCAATGTCTACATGCGCTTGAGCCTAAGGAAAAACATACTTATTCTTGTTGGGGTTTTTTTTTGTTGTTTTTTTTTCAGGCCTGACATCCGTGAGCGCTACCCAAACAAGTTTATCCAGAGGGACGACACGGAGCGTTTTTATATCCTTAACACACTCTTCAATCTACCAGGTAAGATCAAACTGAAAATGAAGAGACTGTGAGAATTTAAATCAGGAAGGGCTTAAATACCATGAATAATTTTGTAGAGCTGTTTTGTGACTGACATGAAGTTTTCTGCTTTTTTTACAGAAACCTACCTCTTTGCCTGCCTTGTGGACTTCTTCTCCAACTGTGACAGATACACAAGGTAAGAACGTTTTCGTTGCATTACATGTCGTGCAACAACAAGTTTCTGAGTGCCGCATGATGACAAAAAGACAGCTGCAAGCCAAACGGGGACAAGAGTGAGACCTAAAGCATGGGAGGGTCCAGGTGTCTCAACTGCTAATCTCAGCTAATTCTTTTAAAATGGTAATCAAATGGGACTTCAGTCAACCAATCCCTCTTTTAAGTTACTATTACAGTATTAATGAATCTGTTATAGCAGATGTTAAAAAAGCATGGATTCTCATCAGATTAATATATTCCTGGAAAAAAAACCCAACTAACTTTTCAGAGACTGAAATTCTGAAATAACAGTAAAATCTCCTAAATGTTACTGTAAAGAGGGTTAGTGGCCTGTAATTTTTTTTTTTTTTTTTTTTTAAATTTGAGAATGTAATCTGGAATGGCTGCATGTCCTTTGTCCTCTGAAACCTGGTTGTTGGTCTTTTAGGGGGAGAATGCTTTCCTGTTTGGCTGGGGACCCTCCAACAAGGGAAGGCTATCCCATTTGAAAGCAAACAAAAAACAAATGTCATGTTTTTGAAAACCCTTTGTAAAGATACGGCCTGTTCCACGGCTGTGTACGTGTGTGTCTTTGCTCCCCTCCCCCCCCAGCTGTGAAACTGGCTTCAAGGATGGAGACCTCTTCATGTCCTATAAGAGCATGTTCCAGGACGTCCGGGATGCTGTTGACTGGGTCCACTTCAAGGTAACATGTATCCTAAAGGAGAGCTTTTGGAAACACAAAAACTATACTTGAAATGGTTGTCATGCAGAAAGTAGAATAGTTTAGTAGACTTTTTCTTTTTTTGTAAATTAAATACCTGTTATCCACATAAAGGCACAATACTAACCTCTCACCTTTTGAAGCACCAAAAATGTTTTTTTTGTTCATTTTAAATTATTAGTTGAATTTATTTTTTTTTTTTTGATAGAATAGTTGACGACTTTTAGGAAATGTTGCTTGGTTCTCATGGCCACTTGACCTTGTTATAATTTCTTCAGATGCTGGAAAATGAAGCTTAATGTTTCCAGAAAACGGGTTTTAAAACTACTTTTTAAACTAGTACTTTGATTAGAATGAGACCTCTGCACAAATACAACTTTCGTGGAAGGATTGAAAATGTTATATTTAGACAAAAGAACCCAGGCACAGAGTCGGGTGTAAGTCACAGAAGGGAAATTGTTTATTTGAATGAAGAGAGGAAAGAGGCTCAACCTGCGGCACAAAGAAACACAACTCAACTAGGGAAACCGCCACTTACCAGGAGTTGTCAAGAACTCCACAAAGGTAGTAGCCAGCTCCACTAGTGAGGGTTAAAGCAGGGTGCACACATAAAGATTATCGGGCTGTCTTTGTCCTGATTTTCCCTATCCCGACCAACTCCAGATTATCTTAAGTCTTATGATCATTCATGATCATTTCTAATAAGATTATCTTGTGGTCTGTGGTGTTAAGATTGAATTTGTCCCAACAATTGGCTTCGAAACGGGTCGGGGCCCACAATTGCAAGTATTAAACTTGTTCAATCTTTACGACAACAAATCTTCAAGTGTGGTGGGACAGCCAGAAAGGATTGTGACGTGGAACAGAATGAAGCCAAGCAAGATAGAGAGCGAGTGACTGTGACAACAACTCACCTGGCACTCGCTCAGTAGACTGTAAAGTCTGTGTTCACGCCGTCTCCAGGATTTTTCCCAGTCTTTTTCCCAGTCTTTTTCCCAGTCTTTTCTTTTTTTCATTTGGGGATTTTTCCAAACAAAGCAGTCCCAAGTCCCAATCTTGTCTGTCTTCTATTGTGTAGTGTTTTCCGGTTGCTATGGCTGTTGCTATGTTTCTGCATTTTTATTAGATCATATTTGATCACGCGAGATTTCTGACTGGAAGGACAAGATTCCTGACCAGCTGCGAGACAGAATCGTGTATGTGGTGTGCTGTGCCAGAAATATCGGAGTACACCACACACGGTGTGATAAATGTTTCATTTTTTCATGTGTGGGGTCTCTACTGAGAAAGAAATCTCTTCAGTTATTAAAAAAATCTTTGTGTGTACCCTGCTTAAAGTGACGAGCTGATGGTCAGTAACACTGCTCAGGTGTGGGCTGGTAGCCCTGCACCACACCTAATCAGGTACACTCAGTCAAGTGCACGCACAAACACATACACGTACAAGGAAGGCCTAGACAAATAAGAAAAAGAGCAGGAAACGATGTCACCAAAAGATGGTGAGAATCTTTTCTGCATTGTTATCACAATGTAGCCTTGAAGTTTCCAAATGAACATCCAAGCAGGCTGATGTATCTACTAAACCAAATTAAATAGGGCTTTTTGGCCTATTTAATTTAGTCTCCCAGAGGAGACTGGATTGAGAGTTGCATTTTCAAAGTAAACTTTGTACCAGCATGGGGGGGGATCAGTTATGCTTTGTCTTGCACTGAGAAAAACTATTCATAAGATCGGTGTGTCTGATATAAAATTAAAATACAAAGCGGAGTAGTTGGACGTGCTTGTATGCTTCCACGGGGGAGAGCTCTGTTCATTAAAATCTATGTTTTTTGGGCGGGGAGTATTTTTTGTGATTATTCATAAGTGTTGTGCTTCACACTGCAGGGAACTTTGAAGGAGAAGACTGTTGAGAACTTGGAGAAGTACGTTGTGAAAGATGTAAGTATTTTGCATTCAGCTCTGCAAGCGTCCCGTGACAGCAAGCACACACAGTCTCTCACACTCTTGTACTATTGAAGAAGCTGCTTTGTGAAGATGCTTAAAGCCTTTCATTCTTTTCTGCTTCTGTTCCCATCAGGGGAAGCTGCCTCTTCTCCTCAGCCGCATGAATGAGGTAGCCAAGGTTTTCTTGGCTACCAACAGTGACTACAAATACACAGATGTGAGTGTATATGTGCAGTTCATTACTTAGGGGAAGCCATTAATCAACGCAAATGGAAGTTAGAGTGACAAGACAAATGATGACTGATTTATTAAGTCCTTTTGTGGCAGCTGTTTAGATCGAAACAATGTACCTGACTGAATTTGTCTTGTTTGACTCACAGAAAATCATGACTTACCTGTTTGACTTCCCCCATGGCCCAAAGGTAAAGCAAAATTGTGCTGAACATGCCGGTAAAAGGAGAAAGGAACACGTGAGATGGCTAAGTGTTTGTGCTTGTGCGTGTTTGCGTCCTCCACAGCCTGGTACTCCCCACCGACCCTGGCAGTCTTACTTTGATCTGATCCTGGTGGATGCCAGGAAGCCGTTGTTCTTCGGAGAGGGAACAGTGCTCAGACAAGTCGACACGGTGAGTAAAGACGGACAGGATATTACTTACAGATGTTTTGCACTGAGCGGAACTTGTTGAATTACTGTCAATGCTGGAAAAGGTACAATGGAAGTACATGCATGTATTCATTATGGTCTGTATGGTTAATAATAATCATATGGCGCAGGTGCATAGGTAGGTCCACTGATGTGGATGAAACTGATGCTCTGGGTGTTCTTTATCCCATATGATTATTGATTTGGTTTCTTTTATGGATCGACTGCTTTCTTCATTTTAGACAACAGGACGTTTAAAAATAGGAACCTACACTGGACCTCTGCAGCATGGAATAGTGTACTCTGGAGGTAAGACTTGATTTTCTTTCACAGATTCTTCTTTTACTTTGTTTTTTTTTTTTTTTTAATTATTTTAAAATTTTAGGAAATGCATAAAGTGACAAACTTATAACAACATGTTATCGCCCTTAAGGTTCCTCAGACATTGTGTGCGACTTACTTGGGGCCAAAGGGAAGGACATAGTTTATATTGGGGACCATATCTTTGGAGACATCCTGAAGTCCAAGAAACGTCAAGGCTGGAGAACCTTCCTAGTTATCCCAGAGCTGGCGCAGGAGCTCCACGTATGGACCGACAAGAGCTGTGAGTGTGGTGATGTATCTAGAAATACCTCTTCAGAGTTGATCGATGCCGTCCATACACAGAAGTGCTTTCACCACGAGGTGTGCAAATAATTTATGGGTTGTAAAAGTGCTCATGTTACTGAACTGCAATGAGTCAGAAAGGAAATGTACTTAACAGGTTAGATTATGTGCTTCATGCAGGTCTGTAGTTTGAAGTTATTCAGACTTTACAAAAGGTCATTTAAAATGATGTTGTGCAAAAGTCAACTTGAGTGCAGAACCACCACTGGTGACCTAGCAACAGTTTAAAAAAAACCTCCTGACTACGTCAGTCACTTTCTTGCCTACTACGATTTTTAAAAACCTGTTTTGGCAGCAGGGTGATTCTGTATTTTTGATTTACTGCGGACGTAAGTGAACCGCATGTTAAGGCTTATTCCAACCCTTAGATGGTATGTTATCTGCAGTTTTCCTGGTAAGTCTGTAGCACATATCATCAGGTGCTTACGTAATGTGTTGTAGCCACAAACCCATAGATTGGTGTCACGCAAACTAGTAAACTAAACTGAGGATGAGAATTCAAATAAACCCAAGTTTCATGCTTTTTTTTTTGTGTGTGTTTTCCAGCATTATTCGAGGAACTGCAAGGCCTGGACATTTTCTTAGCAGAACTTTACAAGTAAGACCTTTGACCTTGACCCCGCTTTTACCAAATCCCATTTTCACCTCCCCACTGTCTCATGGGCTGACTTTGCTCTGTGCAGCAACGGCACATGTTTATAGGCATGCAAGTATATGTTTGAGAGAACGGGGTCAATAGGGTAAAGTCTGGAGGGTCGACTCACGCAGGCCGCCTGATAACTTAGTTCACTGACGGTATTTTTAGCCTGGCAGGACTTTAAATTGAATCATCTCTTTGTCACACCACCTTTCAGCAAATACCAGTATCTTTCTCGTCCTTCATACGCACATTCTGTCCTGATTGTTCCTCTCCCCGTTTCTCCTTAGACATCTGGACAGCAGTAGTAATGAGAGACCAGACATAAGCACTATTCAGAGAAGAGTCAAGGTACGGCTGCAACCATCTCCACTTCTGTGACAACAGTAGACCTGCACACGTGCACACATGTCATCCCCATACAGCATGTTGGACTGCAGTTGAAACTGTGCTGTAAAACTATTGCATAGAAATGTACCTCATCAAAGAGCTTATCAAGTCTTTGTGAATAATCCTTCTTTTCCCTCAAATATGTCTTCTGTATCTTTGCGAATAGAAAGTGACACATGACATGGACATGTGCTACGGCATGATGGGTAGCCTCTTCCGTAGTGGTTCTAGACAGACTCTGTTTGCCTCCCAAGTGATGCGTTACGCTGACCTGTATGCTGCTTCCTTCATCAACCTGCTGTATTACCCCTTCAGCTACCTCTTCAGAGCTGCACATGTGCTAGTGAGTATCAGGAGTTGTATAATGTCCTGGTTCTGGGGCTCCCAACTCGCCGATGTAGATCAGAAACGTCTAGTCTCACGGCAGTCTCAAAAGTAGTTTAACACGAGTCTCATAATTAATTTTGCTGTCGCAGCTTTGAAGCTGCTTCCATGGTTTTTCTATGAGGACATGATAATATTAACCTGATGGGAAACTGGAAGGGAAGGGGGAGGGGGGGGGGGGGGGGGGGGGCGTTGTTAGAGGTTTGGGTATTTGCAGTCATTCAGAGTCAAATATGAAGCCGTCTGTCTGAGAGCAAAAGCTTGGCTGTCAGAGGACAAAGATCCAGAAAAAACCCAAGCAAAATAGCTAAAAAAAGAAGAATTAAGGTGCTGCGAAAGTCTGCTTAAAATCCAGACTTTACCTCAATTTAACTCAAACTTCAGATTAAAGGACGGGGTGCTAACTTCCCCTTATGACTGTATGTCTGTTAGACCTTTTCCCTTTAGAGGGAGGCACCAGTTCCTGGTGGGTCTGTGACCGATTCCTGTCTGTGACTATTGTGACCAGATTTAGGTGTAAAAGGTATCAGATTCTTTATTGGCTGGTCATCTGCGAGTATATTTTATTTGATAATTGACAAAAATATATAATGTTGAGTGACTTTGCTCTGAAGCACCAAAAAGCCTGACGTTAGAACAGTTCCCAAATGAAGAACCCACGTTCGTCTTTATGAGGCAGCTAATGACTTGTTCTTGGTCCTCCCAGATGCCCCATGAGTCGACAGTTGAACACACACATGTGGAAATGGACACAGAGTCACCGCTGGCCACTCGCAACCGCTCCCACTGCAGTAACTGTCATGAGCTGGACTGCAAACGCAACCAGCTGACCCGCTCCTTCAGCGAGATCAAGCCTCCCAACCTGTTCCCCCAGACCCCCCAGGAGATCACTCACTGCCACGATGAGGATGACGATGAGGAGGAAGAAGAGGAGGAAGAGTAATAAGATGGACCTGCAGAGATGAGCCACGTTTCTTTTCTTGTCGCCTTATATTTACCGGTAGAGTTTGATAGTGATTAGTGATCTCCAGTGAGGAAGAGCCTCTCCAGTGTGCGTGTGTCTTTTGTGCACACACATACTGGAGGTTTGGGAGTATGGGTAATGGACCAGACGCAGAAGATGACGTGATGCGTCACAAACGTGTGTGCATGCTTGGGCCTCGAAACGAAAAGCTTGTGAAAAGCTCACACTCGAGCAAACATGATACAAAACCAATTTTAACACCTGCTGGTGCGTTGAAATAGCTGTAGTCATGTTTACATGTAATTTTAACTATCAAACAGAATAATAAATAGTGCACAGTCAAATCAAAGGATAACACTTTTCTCTATCAGAGCTGAAAAAGATTCACACATTGAAGAAGTCTTTTTTTTTTTTTTTTTTTTTATTCTACACAACATCATTGGGAACATTAAGTTTTTTTTTTTTTTTTTTTTTTTTTTTTTATCAACTCATTATAGCAGTACAGCTATAAACTTGTATGTAAGAGCCTGCATTTCTCTGCCAGAATAGCCTGAGTCAGACTGTAGCATCCCTGGGTGAGGGTACGGATGTGATGTTGGAAACCAGCGGACACACAGGAGCACTGAAGCACAAGCTGCTCTTCACCAATCAATATGCATTTTCTGTCAGAAGTCTGGTCGGGAGTAAATGTGGCGGCGCATGAGGCGGTTGAGCTGACCTTTTGTTACAGCTACAGTACCCAGTCCTCATTGCTGCTCGGTATTTTATCTTTAGTCTCTATGACAACCTTGTCACCCAGCAGTGTTTCTGTAAATAGCTTGAACACATGCAGTATTTTATTTTTCAGCTTGTCCTTTTTAGAATATTGAATGAGTATTGCATTTGTGTAAGGGTGATGGGAGGGGTGGCGCAAGACACATTTGCTCAACTTGGAGCAACTTGCAGATATGTGAAGTGATTTTTGTCAGGTGTTTGATAAGATCATGACGGTGGAAGGAAATGAAGCTTTTCGGCGTGAAGCTCGGCTCGGACGTCAGCTTCAGCTTGCTGTTGATTACCTCCGTGGTTTGGGATGTTGTCACTCTGCCACTGATGCGGAGTTATCAGCGGCATTCACGGTCGAACGTTTGTGCAGTATTCTTCTGTTTGCCTTTTAACTCTGTGAAGTGATCTTCTCACAGTCGTCTGCGTCCGGCTGGACGCAACTCTGTGTTCCTTTTAATCTTGCTCTCAAACAGAGGTGTAAAGCCCTGAAATGCTTTTCGTTTTAGTTCATATCATGAAAATGGTTTCTGTGTAACATTATAGTTGATGCAACATTTTAAACTTTGATTTTGTTAGTTTAAAATTTGATAAAAAAATAAATACACAATTCATCATTCACTTTTCCACGTTGGCAGCGGTGCACACAAGCCGGTACTCGGGGGGCCAGTCTACTGCACGTCAGATGATTCCAGTCACTGGCCGAGGTCTGCACAGCTCTGTCAGGGTTGTGCTGGACCAGGAAAACATCGAAAACGTGCAGTAGACTGGCTCCGGCTCCGGCTCCGGCTCCGGCTCCGGCTCCGGCTCCGGCTCCCACTATAGGTTGGACCTTTTTTAAATATTCTTAAATGAGAGCAAGATTAAAATAAACAAAATGCTTTAGACTTTCAGACATGAACCTTCTACGTCTCTGGAAGCTGCATTTTTAACTTAAAACGTCGTCTGTGCACCTGGCACAGACTCGTGTTTTTATCTCACGCATCCATTGGCTTCTGAAGCCATCATCTGAAATCATTTTTGCATTCGACTTTAGTCTCCTGGAAATGTGTTTTCAGGGCTTTAAACCAATCAGGTATCACCAAAAAGAGTTGCCTGAACTTAAAAGCAGTGACTCTTTTTTTCACTCCCACCTGTGTCTTGAGCTTTGATGTACTGGTTTTGTCTTGTTAATGTTGAATTGGCCTTAAGATTTAGGCCACAAAAGGGAAGGAACATGCTGTCTATTTTTTTTTGGTTTTCTTTGATGTGTAGTGGCACGAAAGTGAATGAGTTTCACTGCATTTCTTTGTGGAAGTTCATTGATTAGACCCTGTTGGACACTATGAAATGCTTTACACTTATTTCTTTTCTTTAGTGATTTGTTCTGTTTTTTTTTTTTTTTTAATTTTTACAAGTGAAATATTTGTATCTTATACTGATTAGTTTTTTTTGTGATTTCTTTCTTATTTCTTTTTTAAGTAGAAGAACTGGAAATGCTACCAGGACGGCTGAACTGTTGATGGATAAGAGTTGACTGTATCATTTCCACATGCATGAACAAATATTTTCCATTCTGCTGCAACGGTTACCATAGCATCGCTTTTACTCCTATGTGTTGTTTCTTTTTTTTTCCATTTCAGTTGTCAGTAGTTTAATACATACAGAGAGGAACAAAGCTGAAAACCTGTACAAAAGAAAAACAACTTAAAACTGAAGGGAAACATGAAACGCATGTTAACTACACTCACTGATATGTTACTTGTGATCAACACCGCGGGATTGGTTCTTATTTTTCTAAGCAATTTTTTAAAATGGTCTTGGTTTACAGAACTGTAAATAGACCTTTCTATTTCCTTTTCTTATCTTTTTGTTTCTCCAAATAAGCTCATTGTTAATTTTCTACAGTACTGCAGAATCTGTAAGCCGGACGTTGGTACTAGTTGAAGCCTGGTAACATGGTTACAACGGTTTTTATCACTTTTGTTGCCATTAATTAATCTGCATTAACAGGCTCAGTAACAGCCACCTGTCATTTTTCTAAACCATTCTGATCCTTTGTTTACTTCACAACAGTTTGTTTCTCTTGACAGTGTTTGTTTGTTTCCAGAAATTATCCTTCATACTGTACATTGGTAAAAAAAACAAAAAAACATGAAAATCTAGAATAAAGCTAGTTTGTTATATTTTGTCGGTGTTCTTTCACTTATATTTACTTTTTTTTTTTTTTTTTTTGTGAGTGAGCTTTGCTCCCGCCTCCTAATTGACTGACAAACGTGATTGACAGCCCTGTGAAAAGCAAATGCACCCTATTGTAATGTTAAAGTTTAAAAGTGGGAGATCCAGCCTCAGATGAACAACACAGGATACAGATGTTACACGGCGTCTTTATTTAACAAACACTTCACCAAAACGCAGGAAAGACACATGAAGCCCATCCTTTCTGCTTCTGCATGAACTGAGAAGGTGAACGGCAGCCAGGTGCTGGTTTTCAAACCAGCGTCACCGACCACGACCTCTACAAAAGCACGGGGGGGGGGGGGGCAGCAGCTTCCTGCCGGCAGCATTCCGGGGTGCGTTTGCACACTGCCGAAGAGAATGAACATTGACAGGTATTAAGACTTCGTGGGAAACACTGACTCATTTCCTCAAACGCCTCATACCGTCTAGCGGGAGGGGAAATAAGGGCGCGGTCTAATAAGGCAACGTGCTGCTGTTAATTTGAAACTGCCTTTGTATAGTTTTATGACCTGTTCAGGTGTATGTACTCGTGAAAACCCGCACTTCACTCACGCATGTGATGCTGCAATGCTACATTCAGGGACAGTCGTGTGCAAATCAAATTTACAGGAAGACTCGTAATTCAGCAGAAAACTAGTCACTGAGTTCATGATTGGATGTTAAAATACAGCACATGAAAGCTGCGGTGACAGAGGAAAGATCCTTTGCAGCGCGGTACCAAAGATTCCCCTGAGAGTGAAGAGTTGAAGTTTTCAATTCCTTATGCAAATAAACTTTAAATATGAAATGGAGCATTATCTTAAATTTTAATTTAAAAAATCATTAGCTAATGTGGAATATCTGTAAAATGTCTGTCTGTGAGTTTAACTGAAAGCATGCTGAAAGCCTTATGTTAAACCATTTAAAAAATATATATATATTAATAACAAAGAAACTAAGCCAATGGGAACATTTAGTACCACCTGTCTTATCTGTTAATCATTCACTTTTTTTATTAAACCACCAGCTGGAGGAGGCAATGGGGATGTTGTGTTCAGGTATGGGAACCAGGATGACAGAGGACCAGGTAAGCACACCTGCAAAGCTCTCACACAGACGGGATGGAGCGAGCAGCGAGGGAAAGACTCGGGCACGCGTGAGTTCTAAACCCCAGCCCACAGTGGTTCCTGTTGTGGCAGTGCTGCTTTTTTTTTTTTTTTTTTTTTTTTTTTGTTTTGTTTTAATCTCGATGCTTCTCGTCATCCCATCAGGCACTGAGATCCACATGCACAAAACAACCTCCACATTTACAAAGTCACGCTCCTCCAGTCTGAATTATTGCTCGGTGCTGCGCCTCCGGAGCGACTGTCCCTGCAGAGCAGAGCTGGTCTGCTGCACAGCAGCGCTTTCAAGTAAATAACAACAGTGAACAATGCAGACGCACTCTGGGCCTGCTTATGCAACAGGGATGTCCCCACGCAGTGGAGCCAATGCAAAGGCTGCAAGGCCATGTGTGCAGCTCTTGCAGGCTGTTTCTCTCTCACACGCAGCCAGCACACAGAACACATCATGTAAATGAACAGGCCCGGACGCGGCACCAACAGAACCTTTCAACATGCAACCCTACAGATACAAAGTGAACAGAATGATTCTGATCCATGTAGCTTTTGGAAAGAACTCCAGCATTCATAAGTCGTTTGAAAATGCATTCTTGTCTTTATGAGGTAAAATAATAAGCGCAAGAAACGACTACAGAACAGAAATCCACCCCAAAAAATTGTTTAACATTTTGGAGAAATAAGCCTACTTGTCATAACGTCGATGGCTGAGAAGACGGTTGCCTACATGCTCGGTGTGAAGCGGTTCGTTAGATGTGCAGATTAAACAAAACAAGGTGCATGAAACGTAAAAAAGAGGGTTATTATGTGCACCAGTTCTCGGCTCAGCAGTGGAATGTCCAAGTGTCATAAAAGAGTGTTACGTCTACAGCAGACGTCTACTTATCTTACTGTGCACCGACACACACGCACGCACGCACGCACACACACGCACGCACACACACACATCTATCAAACTATTCTTTAAATGTGTCTTTGAAAAAGTTAAATAAACTCCACAATGCATCTAAGATAAAGGCAAAACATTATAAATATCTCTTTTTAATAGCAGCCAAAAAAGGAACATTTTAGATTCTGAATGAACTCAAGAATTAATAAACTCAGGTTATAAACTACAATATATAGGGAGCCAAAACAAGTACAGTCTAGTCTCTTTCATATTCACTGCTGTCTAAATAAAAAAACAGGAGCTGAATGACCAGGCCATGACCCACAGAGATGCAGAAAACCCCCCAAAACAAAGCATCAAACGCATCCGTAGACAAAAGCGGTTGAAAAGCAGAGCTGTGCATTATTCATGGACACGTTTAATGTCGAGGTTCCTCTTTGAGATGTTGATGGTGCTCAACATGTTAGATGAGGTCATTAATACTGTGCAATTATCAAGTTTGATTATGTGTAAACCCCCCCCCCCTCCCAAAAAAAAAGAGATAGAATAAAATAAAATAACAAATAATGACATGTAAAGATACCTTGTAAGCATCTTGCCCACCCCGCCCCCCCCACGCTCACAGGACTACACTGTAGTGACAAGTCAAGGCACCTTAAGTCCCACATGTACTCTAATCATCTAAAAGATGTGTTTGAGGTCAAAGGATGCAGAACATAATAGACAAGAGAAAGAGACTAAGATCCTGTTTGTGGATGGCTGCAGTTAAGCATTTTCAAAAACAAATATACATACAGTACATACATATAAACATATCTGTCAATTTATAATACAGTGAATTATATTACTCATAATCATCTCTTAAATAAACGGTGGTTCATTGCACTTTGTTAAAATAATTAATAATTTGATTTCTCTTAAAGGCAATAGTGTGATTCTTTTAAAGGTGAACAAGATAGTGTACCATCAGCCTGATTTAGGATAATAGTAAAAATAATAAGATCTGTAATATACATACTGTATCTGTAAAACACCCTCCCCTCCTCATATACAAGAATGCCTGGTCATCCCCAACATGTAGCATGTTCTTCTTGATATGACACGTGTGCATGCTCCAATCCCAGTTTATTTCACATCTCCACGCATACATATATACATACAATATTATAAAATAAATAAATACAGGAAAACATTCTTGGATCATTGTTGAACGGTTTCTTTCAAAGCGGTTTTTGGTGCACTCTGATTAACCGTTGCTCTCTGTGTGTTTGGGTTAGAGTCTGATGGGGTCAACAGTCGCCTGAGCCTCACTGAAAGATGCACCAGAGGGGGAGTTGCAGTTGTATGCATGCGGGAATGTGAATGCGTGTGAAACGGTGTGTGTGCGTGTGTGTGTGTGTGTGTGTGTGTGTGTGTGTGTGTGTGTGTGTGTGTGCGTGTGTGCGTGTGTGTGTGAGAGAGAGATGGGGCTTGGGGAGGAATAGGACCAATGTCTTTGGCCTGAGGAGAAAGTACAGCGAGTATCATCATGTTGTATGTGCACCTGCACGCTGTCATCCTCTAGTCCAAGTCACCGCTATGAAAGTGTCAGATTGTCCCAAAACATGATTCTCAGTCACAGGTTCTGTCTGGGTTGCACCCTTTGTAAAAGGATGTAGTACATCTGGGATTCTGACAGCGTTCAGGTGGGGTCTTGAGGGCAACAGAGCACCCATCTTCCCTCCTGCCTGCCCCTCCCCACTGAAGTGTACCACTGACTGACTGACGGACTGACTGACTGACTGACTTACCGGGGCTACAGGTTGGAGCAGAACCCTTACTCCACCCGCGTCTGCGTCTCCACTTTCCCTCATCTCCATTCACGCCACTGCTCCATGTTTGTCCATGAGACTGGGTGGAGGGTGTGGATCTCCACCGTGCTCAGTGGTGGGGGTCGGGGGTTAGATGGGTCCCTCGTTGTGGGCGCTGTGGTTGCTCCTGCTCAGGCCCACACAGTTCTGCTGCTGGTTGAGCAGGTGGGACGTCTCGTTCGCCACGGCAGGGACGGTGCTGGCCGTGGTGCTGACGACGATGGGCGTCTCCACCCCGTCGTGGAGCTCTGTTAGCGTGAGCTCGATCTTCGTGAACTCACTGTCTGTCGACTGGGGAGTCTTGTCCATCCGCGATGCCATCACTGCATTCTGATATTGTTGACGTGTTACCTAGGAAACAGGAGTGCCCATGGTGGGTCAATACAAATGTACATGCATGCTGCTGCTCACAAAGCGGTGAGAAAGGTCCTTTTAGCGCTCGTCTGTCTAACATTTACCGAACGGTGGATGTCACTGCAGTGACGTCTGAATGATGATGGAGCTGACGTGAGGAAAGTTTGGCAGTAATTAAATCAGCTCCTGCTCAAATACTGGGAGCTTAGTAAGACCTTTAGTGGCCAATGAAATGATTTGTGTGACCTCTCCATGAGCCAGACGGTCAACCATTCAATGTTTAGACACCGACACACGTTGTCCTCCAAAGGACACGTGGACACAAATAGTGGACATTTGTTTCAAAAGTTTCATAAACGAATGTGGACTCTTCCTTCATCAATCTTTCATCAGTTAGGAAAGTAAAAGGTCTGCAGACGTTCCAAGTGGCAATGAAACTTTCAATGCAAAAAAATGAAACGGGTCAAAGTTTTAGAAAACAATCAAGAACACATGAGTGAAGACGATGGAAAAAAAAATACAGCATGTTGAAGGTCTGGAGCGGCTCACGATCTGAAGCTACAACTTCATCTGTGAAACACACAGTGGCAGCATGACGCTTTGTTCCTTTGTCCAATAACTCAAATGTTGCAGCTCCCCGACTGACCACTAGGGGCTGGCTGGCTCCAGAAGGAAGTCAATCTCCACTGATCCCCCGTGTCACAATTTCCAGCTTTGTAGCAGAAATGAATACATTTAGAGCCTCGGAGGACCAGAGGACCAGAGGATCAGAAGGAGTTTTGGTCTTTATAGATTCCACTTCCATAACAACAGTACTAGGGATTTCCTTCATGCTTTATCATGTAAATGTGTAAAAGCGACAGAGTTTTTGAGTCACAATGAAAGTGAAACGGCTCTATTGTGGTGCTTTATCATTATGTATAGGGATCAAACTGGCAGATATAGGAAGAGAGCTGCAGTAAAAACCTCCAAAAACATAAAGAAGTTTAAACCATTTTTACAATCCTATACTACCAGTCTGCACTGCTTTTGCCAAAGTGTGATGTACATGAGCAATCGGCACTATATGACAAATACGACTACTTGCGTTCTACTTCTGAGGTACAACTGTCCAGTCTAGCTTGCACTGCCATCCCTGAATAATCCGGAGCACTGTGGCTGCTGTAAAGGTCTGATCGAATCTTTATGTCTATGATACACACACAGGTCTTTGCTTGTCCCGTTTGTGTTCTCACCTTTATATACTGCAAGTCGGACCGCGCTCTGACAGAGTAATCGGGCACGTAGATGTGCAGGAAGGAGTTAAGCTGGTTGTTGCTGCTGCCCAGAGTTGGCGTGATGGCGTCTATGCGATCACTCCTGTTCAGAGAATCCGAATGGTTCAATCCAAACGGTCGTGGAGGAGACTTATTCTCTGTGAGGAAGTGAGAGGGTGAGACAAGATGGTGAAAACAGAAGTCTTATACAGAGTATATGCAATTACATCGTCACACATGTAAAGTGTTTCCAAAAGGAGGAGGGCCAGAAAAATAAAAGCCACTGAAACGTGATGTGGGATGTGGAATAGATGGTTATAGAATTCCAACTTTATAAGGATTCTCATGGCAAACTTGTTTAATTCAGATGATTTATGCTCACGCGGAGGGAGCTGGTTTATCTTTCTTATGACTTCTTATTAATGAGATCCAGTTAGACCAGCACAAAGGGGAGAATTTAAAAAGAGCTTTGTCACAGATCTTATCTGGATGTGAGAGTGTAAAGCTCTCGTTTAAACATATACTTACACATCAAGGGGCCAATCCTTCATCAATACCCATGAATATACCACACTGACACTGTCCAACAAAGTTAAATAACTCAACTAAAAGTTCCCCTCATTTGAATGGACCGCTCCTCTGAAACGAGTGTAGCTGAACTCGTCTGCAGCTTCAGAAGCAGTGTTAGATATGAGCTCAGAGGCCTGCTGTGATGTGTGGAAATCTCATTTCTACGTAAATCTTCTAGCGAGGGGAGTCGCTGTTACGGCAGGGGATGCTGCTTCCCTCTATGTGCTACCACATGGAAGACTTGTTCTGCTTCTTCTGTAATTTTTAATTAAAGACAGATTATGTTTTCCACTTCTTAAAGAAGCCTGGCGAAAATCGCGCACAACAAAGTGGAAACGGCTTGACCAACACTAATGCTACTACTGGAATGTATGTAATCCCATGTGGGGATGTGTGGGCGTGTGTCTGTGGGTGGTGAGGGGCATTGGGGGGGAGGGCAGAGGGCCAAAGACCTGGCATGTGAACTCTTGTGGATTACTACTCCACTTTCTAGGGGCTGCAGTGGCCACATTCACACCGAAAACAAGACGACACATAGACGGGTACACGCTCAATAGCACACAAAGCAGAGCACAGCACCAAACTGGGAGGAAAAAAACACGGAGGGGGACGGCGTGGGACACTGCTAAAGACAGAAAGTATTTGTTCAACTGCATTTCCACGAAGATGAGGGTGTGTTTGTGTTCAGGGCGGCCGGTCCGTGTGAGCGCGCTGCGTACATGCATGAGTGCATGTGAACATATGTGCAAGTCTGTGTCTTTAGTATGTGCGCTCAGCGGTGTCCAGCAGGGGGCTGTAGCTGCAGGTCTTGTTTATGTAGTCGTAGGGTCAAAGGTCAGGGGCAGGCGGGGTGGAGCCTGGTTCCACTCTGGGGCCTTCAGTCTTAAACACCATTCAGCCACTTGACTAAAGGTTTAGGAGATGAGGGTGTAC
This sequence comes from Xenentodon cancila, assembly GCA_014839995.1. Lineage (NCBI taxonomy): Eukaryota > Metazoa > Chordata > Actinopteri > Beloniformes > Belonidae > Xenentodon > Xenentodon cancila. The sequence continues at coordinate 23,562,995 of CM026198.1, read as the reverse complement.
GTCTCTTTCCTCTTTTTCTTTTTTGCACGCATACAGGTTCCCCCTCCACGTTGCGTTCACTGACAGACATTCTTCACACCTCGTGCAGGTTCAATTTTGTGTAGTTTTTGGGGTTTTTATTATCAGTTCCCAGAGTCAGAACCAGACATGGAGAAGCTTCCTTCAGCTTCTACGCTCCGCATGTCTGGAACAAACTCCCAGAAAACCTCAGAAACAGTCAGTTTATTTAAATCAGGTTGAAGACTCACCTGTTGTCAGCTGCATTTGAATAAAGACACAAATCCAGACAGTTTTACTTTTAAGCTTAAGTTTCAAAACTATTTTACAATTTAACCACCGATTTTATCTATTGTTCTTTTTCTTTCTTAGGTTTTTAAATTATGCTTTTTATTCATGTAATCACCTTGTTGTTGAATTGTGCTGTATGAATAAACTTGCCTTGCCTGGAGTCAATGATGACGCTTTTTATTTCATCAAAACACATTTTAAACGCTCACATATCACTAGTCCACGGGGTTAGGTGGTATTTGTGTGTCAGGTGTGTGTATAAACAAGAAAAAGCCACTGTACCTGGGGATCCTGCTAATGACTCTGCTCTACTGACTGCAAATGTACGAGACAGGGACAGGGGCACTTAGGACGGAGAGGGGTGACACAAGAGGAGGAGAAAAGAAGCAAAGAAACAAGAGGAGAATGTCAAAGAACAGAATTAATTAATGCACCCACACAAATAATCATCTTGGATTAACTCTGGAAGAGAAGCGGCACTCAGGAGCCAAGCAGACCAGCGCAGCACCATGTCTTAAAACCAGATCTTTGATTTGATTTAGGAAATTGGACTGCTGAATGCCTCACAAGCGCCTCACAAGAGGCTGTTCCACCGTTTCACCAGTAGGTGTCTCTCAGATCCCACCAGCCATGTGAGCCAGAGCAGAGGAGAAAGGCTGCAAATAGTGCAGCAGTTTATGAATGACCTGAGAAGGCAGAGCGGATCACTGGGGGATGTTTTCTCATGGTGCTCGTTTATGACGCTGTGGTGACGCTTTACTGTCACTACAATGAAAATGTCTACGACTAGGACTGAGACTGAGACCGGTGAGACACACACACATTCATGTTTGTGCACCTATCCTTATTAGAACATTGCATTGACTTTTATGCATTTTGCGCAGCCTAACCCAAATCGAAACAGAAACTGATCAATTACCAGATCATGCCAAATGCAGACTACTCACACCAAGACGCCAGATATGACATTCTGCTTCATCAGTACTGGGTTTGGTCCCCACAATTGCAAACTTTCATGTGAATTTTTACAAATAGTAAACTTTGTCCATTTAACATATTTTCTCTTAATGCATCTATAGATTTTGTTGATTTTAGTTGTTTAGTTGAATGCATTTCAGTGACAGTGATCACATCACTGCTTGATAAAACTGTAAATGTTTGTTATCCAACTTCTGTCCAAGTCTACAATAGCTCCAGTTGCTCAGGATCATTTACGGCCTTCTGATGCATGTTTCAGGGGAGTCGCACTCCGGTCGTCCTGCATGTTTTAGCCGTTATCCTGCTTCAGTGCACCATGATTCAAGTGTCTGTGTCATTAACAGAGTTGTGCAGAGCTGTGCACAGCTGGGAATGTCCGTTGATTTGAGTCAGGTGTGTCGATGCAGGGACACATCTGAGACAGGACAGCGGTCCTCGAGGAATTGAGTTTTACTCTCAATTATTCGATTATAACAATTATTTCAAAAATCAATAATTGCTTCTCTGTTCCTGTTTTCCTACTAATTTGAGCAAATTTTAGAAGAAACTAGTTGTTTCTATTTCAGGACCAAGACGAGTGATCTTACCAGCAGAGTTATTATAGTTAACGAAAACTAAGACTTAAACTGAAACTAACAGTAAAAATATAATCTCGTTAACTGAAATAAAAATACACAAAGATTTGTTTAAAACTTAATACTAAATAAAAACAAAAACTAACAACGCAAACCTAACTGAAACAAAATTGAATTGAAGGTAAAAATAATTTTTTTTTTATTTTGTGCCTTTTTTTATGTTTGCGGCTTCGTTTTTCTAATTTATTTTTTTCTACTTCTAATTGCTAAAAATAAAAATTAGAGGATTTTTGTACCAAATGGTATTGATAGGGTTCTTTCATCCTAGATTTTTTTTGTCAACATCTCTAAGACAATACCACAAAAACTTTTAAAAAAGACAAAACGAAACTAAAACTAACCAATTTTTCAAAACTAAAACTAGTGATGCACTTGTTAAACTAACGAAAACTAAAGTGAAATAATCAAACAAACTGAAAATCGAAATAAAAAAGATAATTCTGCTTACCAGGTGACGCTGTCAGGGCCATCATCCCGTAGAAGGAGAAAGGTCCTGCCTCAAACTTCATCCCCTCTTTTCCTGCCTCCACATCCACTTTCCCCTATGATCAAAAGAAATAAGAAATAAAACGTGAAAGGACTACAGCATATTATATTTCAGCAAAATGATATCATTTTTAACATCTCCCTGATTACAGAGTAGGTTCCTCTTGCTGTCTGTAGTTCTTCTCTGCAAGATTTCCATTACAGGTTTCTGCAATTTTGATGCTGTTCAGGGTCTTCTGGATGTTTTCCTGCTAAAGTAAACTTTTCTTTTTTCTTTTTTTTACTTTGACTCTTGACTCGGTCTGCTTTCAACTTTTTAAAAGTTGTAGAAAATCAGTTCTTTGTTTTAAAACTTCAAATCTGGCAGCTGGTCTCGAGGACAGTGACTCGGCGCTAGTCTGATCTGACGTACTGTACATGCTGATTTGGTGGACTGATGCGACACACGGAGCCTGTGCATATCTGAGAAATACTGTGTACAACAGAAGTCTGCTGTTATTTAACAATCAAATTATGCACCGTGTATTAATAATAATATAAAAAATGGGGGGAAAAATCACCAATCAGTGCAACTTTATCAGCATAAGTCACAGCTCAGACTGTGAGTGACACTGTGTGTCAACCACAAAGGACAGCATCTAAGAGGAAAACATATTCTTGCTGTTTTGCACAAAAGTGCACATTGTTGGTCAGACGGAAACATAGTAAAACTGTTCACCTAGATGCTGTCCGGCATATTCGGGGTGAACTTGGTCCAGACTAAAACAGTGAAGCACAGAGGAGGGTGGGTGTTTTTTTCTTGGATGTCTGCCATTGTGACGGTGACGGAACGTAACAGGACATAAATCTGTTTAGATTTCAATAGACTGAGAGAGTGCTGTATAAACGTGTGTGTGGATGTGTCTTTGCTAGAGCCTATCCTGGCTCCTCATAGTTGAGAAGCAGGGGTCCAGCTGGACAGGTCGCCAGTCCATCACAGGGCCACATACAGAGACACAAACCACACACGCTCACACGCACACCTACGGGCCAGTTAGAATAACCAGTCAACCTAACGTGCATGTTTTTGGACTGTGGGAGGAAGCCGGAGTACCCGGAGGGAACCCACGCAAGCACGGGGAGAACATGCAAACTCCACACAGAAAGACCCACCGGGCCTGGGAATCGAACCAGGAACCAGGAACCAGGAACCAGGAACCAGGAACCAGGAACCAGGAACCAGGAACCAGGCACCGTCTTGCTCGAAGGATGCTTTCACACATTTTTATTTGGAAAGATGAGTGCTAATAAGTTATTTACCTTGATAATTTTTGCTTCTATATATCTGAACTGCCCTATGTTGTTTTTTACTAGGTTACATGAATTAGTTACGTGCTGACAGGTTATATATATTCAGCAGAAGTTCAGCAATTTCAATATTATATTGTACGTTTTTTTTCTTGTTTTCTTGTAATTTTTTGTTGTTTTGAACCAAACTACGGCTGCCTCTTCCTCTGTACACATGAATGTCGGTGCACACCTGAAGAACGAGGATGAAATAATCCACAGGCTTGTTCCTGTGGAAGAGGTAGTGTTCTGGTGCCCGCTTGTTCTTTTCATCATATTTCAGCTCCTGGATGACATTTGGGTGCTTTAACAAGCGAAGCAGAATCTTTTCAGACATCTGCACTGGTGCGAATGGCTCCACCTCTGAAGAGACAAACAGTTAGAGAGAAAAAGAGGTTATTATAGGAGAGTTTTTCACTATCTTACATTCTGTGCGCTGAATAATAGTTAATGATACTCTCATCTATAAGAAATTTCAAGAGAAGAGCAAAATATACGATTATTTGATCTTTAAAAAAAAAGAAAACAAAAGAAAAAGTACACCATTGGGTTTGTCTGATTTGTCCAGAGCAGAGGTTTTAAAACAGTGGGGTGGGTCCTGCAACCAGAGGGAAAGGGGGCGGGTGGGGGAGGGAAAGGGGGCGGGTGGGGGAGGGAAAGGGGGTGGGTGGGGGAGTTAAAGAGGGCGGTTGGGGGAGGGATCCAAGCTGTTTTAGGTGAGGCTCAGGGATGTGAGGAAATGTTGTTTTAGTTATCAAAAGAATACGTTAGATGTACTGATGTGGATGAATACATTAATTATTTGAAAATTTGACTGTTTTCCCAGTCAGAAACTAATAAGAGGACAGATCAATCAGAGAAGTCTGGATATGTCAATCAGCAAATATGTGCCCACCTTGGCCCAATTTCTAAGCGTGAATTGCACTGAGCAAATGTAATAATGATCCTGCAGGCATCTGGGAATTTAGTAAAACTTAGAAAACAATACTGTGTCTCTTTCCAAACTTTAACTGATGAAATGATCACTGTCCTAAAGTTTAAAGACACCCGGTCTAGAAGCAATGGATTTTTAACCGTTCAAAAGCTTCAAAACCTCCGAGGGGGTCTGTGCCCAACAATCTTGCGGACTTTCTGACACCATTGACCCAACACACCCATTCCTCGCTGGATCTGGCCAGCTGTGTGGGGGTGAGGAGTTTGAACACAGCAAGCGTCTTCCACAAGACCACGTCTGAAAATATGAGGCATTACGTTTATGTTCGTACCGCTGCTACTCTGTCTTGTAGGGTGAATGTGAAAACAGATCAGGTCATGTGAAAAAAGAAAGTATATCCTCTATCAATACCAAAATGATATATATATATATATATATATATATATATATATATATATATATATATCTATCACAATTTTACAGACAGGTCTACAGAATACCTTATAGTCTAGATAGGTCACTCATGAACAGCTATAGGCCCATACTAAACCTCCTCATTCTGAGTAAAATCGTAGAGCTGTAAAACCTCCTAACACTAAATGACTGTTTTGACGTCCTCCAGTCAGGTTTCCGACCACATCACAGCACCGAAGCAGATCTAATAAAGGTCCTTAACGACATCTGCTTTAATAGTAGCAACATTTCAGTCTTGGTCTTTCTAGATTTCAGTGCTGCGTTCGACATAGTCGACCAATCATATCTTGATATACCGGTCAAAGGACTGGGTGGGACTGTCTGGCACAGCACTTGCCTAGTTGGAGTCTTATCGAAAAGACTATGTTGTGACTTTGGGTAACTACAAATATGAGCTAACAAAAATAACATGGAGCTCCCCAAGGATTAATTCTGGGGCCTGTGTTGTTTAACATCTATATGTTCTCACTGAATCAAATAATAAAAAAGAACAAAAAGTGTTACCATAACTATGCAGATGACACACACATCTATATAACCATCTTGCCAGGAAACCAATTCAAGCATTGATCAAATGCAGTGATCAAATTAAAGGGTGAATGTGGCAGATTTTTCTTTAGTTAAAATGAAGACAAAACAATAATAGTGTTTGGAGCTGACTCAGTGATTAAACATCTGCAGTCAGCTTCAAGCAGTAAAGGTAAAAACAATAACAAAGCCAGAAATCTGGGAGTGGTTCTGGACTCAGACCTGAATTTTAACAGCCACAATAAAAGAGTAGTGAAGTCAGTCTATTATCACCTAAAGAACACAATGAGGATTAAAAAACTGATGTCTCAGCAGGACTTGGAAAAACATGTCCATGCTTTTATCTTCAGTAGACTGGACTACTATAACAATGTTCTCACGGGTCTCCCTAAAAAAATCCATCAAGCAGCTGCAGTTAGTTCGGAACGCTGCTGCCCGAGTCCTCAGTAAGACCAAGAGACTGGAAAAGTCTAGTTCTTAAATGTTTACATTGGGCTCCTGTCTGTCACAGAATAGATGTTAAAATCCTGCTGTTGGTTAATAAATCTCTGAATGTTCTAGGGCCAAAATACACATCTGATCTCCTGGTCCATTATGAACCAACCAGAACCCTGGGGTCATCAGGGTCACACCTGTACCCTAAAACTAAACACATGGAGGCAGCTTTTAGCTTTTGTGCTCCTCACCTGTTAAACAAACTCCCAGAATGCATCAGGGCTGCTGAAACTCTCTCATTTACTTTATGTCAAGGTTGAAAATCGTTTTATTTAATGCTGCATTTCAGTAATCCACCATAATGTACTACAACCTTTAGTTCTTGCATCTCATTTCTTTAATTCTTTTTAATGTATGTATGTATGTCTGTCTGTAATTCTGCTTTTAAGTTTTTTTACTTTGTAATGCATTTGTTTTTAATGTTTTATGTGTGTATTAACACATTGCCATGGGGGAAAGACATTAGCAATCCTTTTAGAAAAGCAACTGTTGTTGCCATTATTCTGGGAAGCACTTTAAGATAATATCTAAACAATTATGGGTCTATGGTTTTACAGAGAGAAAGATGATAAAAAACGTACATTAGAAAGCGCTGAACACAGCTCCCAGCCTTCCAAGCAGTCAACATCCCAACAAGTTTTTCTTTTCTCGGGAGGGAAATTAAGAGGAACACAAGGTCAACATCTGAGGTTCTACAGGCCTCAGTTAGCATACTAACTGTTAAACTGTTAATTTTTTTCCAAGTTTCCCTGAACTCTGGGAGACTCAGATGACCACTGCTGTGTGCTACTCTGCTCGGCTTCAAGTTGATACGACAGTCATACAAGTCTTCACAGTTACCTAAAGACCCCAGCCTCTGTGCACAGTGGCTACACAAAAAGAAGCAGGAATTTCGGTGACAGCGTCAACCATGGTATGCAGTAGACACACAGAACCAGCTGTACCGGGTGCAAAGACCAGTAGCCGTATAAAGACACTGAACAGTCATGGGACATTAGTTGTGAACATTTGGCAATCTACAAGTGTTAACTGCATATTTTGTGTGTACTGTCGACAAAAAAACTACTCCCTGTGTGTGTGTGTGTGTGTGTGTGTGTGTGTGTGTGTGTGTGTGTGTGTGTGTGTGTGTGTGTGTGTGTGTGTGTGTGTAATCGTCTTTTTGGGAATGTGTGCTCAAGTGACTGTTAGTATCAACTTGAAACCAGGTGGGCTGGCACAAAGCAGTGCTCATTTAAAGAACCGTGGATTTAAGAAATTAAAATAAAAATAACAGACAATTACAATCATTACGCTTTTGATCAAAAAATGGACAACTAAAGTCTGTCACTTCACTTCCATTTAGCCTTTTATAAAAAGACTGCACATATGGCTAGTTAAGTCCTGTTTTCTCTGAAAAGATGGTGGCAGCTGCCTACATTCACAAAGCTGAACATGAACAACACAAACGACTGTCAAGCACGGTGGTGGTGGCATGATCGTTTGGGCTTATTTTGCAGCCTGGGAACCTTGTAAACACTGAGTCAGCCACAAAGTCCTCTGTGTACCGAGAGTGAGCCCGGTGATAGACAACCAACCCTTGGCTGAGTTTGGGTCATGCAAAAGGACGATTATCCAAAGCAGACAAGCAGGTCTTCAATAAAATGAATGAAAAATAAAACAATCAAGGTGTTTCACTGGTCTAGTCAGACTAGTCTGGACCAGATTTGGCAGAACCTTAGGATAAGTGTGTATAAATAAATGCCAACAAGTCTTAATAAACTGAAGCAACATTGTAAAACATTGCCACATCATATATTGGCCATATCGCTGAGTTGATGTCTTTTTTGAAGAAAGTATGATGTATTTCAGTTTGGGGGTTTAATATTATTCAGTGTTCTTATTGAATTGAAATGAAATAAATTGTGATCTGTGGCAATATGCATTGTCATACTTACAAATGACTTTATCATTACCAAAACTACTTTTCATCAGTGCCGCAGATCAATGCATTTGTGATGGGCGATGCAGAGTGAACAGAGAGAGGAGCACATGAGCATCGAACACTCAGCAGGACTGGAAAAATATTCACAAAACTACAGCCCCCGAATTAGAAAAAACCAGGTTGGGATGGTATGGAAAATGCAAATAAAAACATAAGTAAATCAATAAATGCAGTGATTCTTTTCAAAGCTATGTTTACATTTCAAACCTATAATACGTTGCACACAAAACTGGGAGAGCAACAAGATGTCAACAAGATCCCTGAAATCTTTAAAAAGCAAATTTTGAAGAGATTTACATGTTTCTCTGTCTACTGTGACAGGAACAAATTCAAGGAATATGAAGGAATTTCAGCAAGCAAAAGCAGCCAAATATCTCTGATCTCTCAGACAGCAAATACATCATCTATCAATAGCTTATATAACTACTGACAAGAGATGACTTTAAAAAGACTTTCTCTGAATGGTAGAAGAACCATATATTTACGTTTTAGACCAACAAATGCTATTCTCAAGGTGATAGGTGTAATATAATGTAATAATGTCTTTTCCCTCTTCAGGACGGCATTGAGGACGGATCAGGACCTGCATGCATTCCTGATCTGTTCTCAATAGTTCATTCTCCTGCTGCAAATAGCGCAGCAAGAAAGTCTTTTTTTGTTAAATTTACATTAAAATAATATATAAAATATCCTGAAAATATTAAATATTATGAGCTGCTGTTGCAATTTGCAGGGTTTGGCTTCCTACAAGCCCGACAGTAAACTAGAATTGGGGGAAAAAAAGAAAGAAAAAGCATCCTAATGGTGACTGGGGAGCTTCAACCACCCGTTGGGCCAATCAGCTCCTTCAACTCAGTAGCGGTGATATGTGTCAGCTACCTTCAGGCACCACTGAGAAGAACCAAACACCCTAATAGCCTTTACGGGAACTTAATCAACGTGTAGCTGCTGGGTCAAAGGTCTAAAGCAAATCCGAATGAAATGAGACACAGTCAACTGCTGCTGTTGTAGTAAAACTTGATTATTCCACCCTTCTCAAGGGGAAGCTGGTGAAATATTTCACATTTTACACTTGTAAGAATGCAAGTATGTCAACTTGTGTGAGGCCAAACATGCTGGACGTGATGTCATTGAGGAACAAGTGTAAGCAAGCAGGGTGGTGTTTTTAAAGCTGTGAGCGAAGATCGCAACGTGTAACCCTCAGTGCATGACATGCAAGCAAATAAACGCCTGCGCTTTTTGGAGCTGTGCACAGTCTGCAGAAATCCCATGCCACGCTCCCAAGAAGCTTTCCACCTCTTCACACACACATGCATACTCACATACTTGCAGCCAGTCTTCACACAGCTCCTTTAGTCATATATGCAGCAGATAGTCATTCTACACACATTCTCTGTGCACCTCCTCTCGTACACCCGCTTCCCAAAACTCAAAGCCCATGCAAACACATGCACGCACAAACAAAAAAACACACAAATACAGACACACATAAACTTTCCCCACAGTGAGGGGTTGAGGGCACACTGGGGGAAGTCAAGCAGCAACACAGCCCACTTGCCTGTTGCTAGGAAACGCAGGGTAGCCAGCAGAAGCTGAGGTGATATTTTAACCTTCATTTCATTGTCAGTAGGCTTGAAGGCTGAGAAATCCTGCTTTCTTTCCCGATGGGTGATTTTCTTCTTTGTCTTGTTGTCAGCTGAAGAGGGAAAATGAAAAGTCAGGTGCATGATACAACCTGAAACATTTTCTCAATCAGTAAAAGATCAGTCCCGGACACTCCGCAGACACTGAAACTAGTCAGCCCGGGTCATAGGGTGCCCAAACTCGAGTTAACCAAAGTACACTATCTTTACTGGAATCGTAGCAGTAGTGTCTTTCTTAGAAAAAGAGAGCTATGGAAAAGTACATTGTTACAACATTCTTACCACATTCTTCACATTGTATGTATAAAGGGCAACAAATAGACTACCAAGTACTCAATGTACAGTATCTGTACTCTTACTGCTAACACCAGTGATCCCGAACGTTCATCTGTAACATGGAGTGAATGCCATAAAAAAAAAGAAATTATGAATGAAACGATGTGCCTGGGTTAGTTGATATACCAACCGCAGGTATCCCAAGACGAGGGGCAAGTTTATTTTATTCCAACACCAGAGCTAAATGTCTGATTTACATTAAGATGCCAATTTAACCTCCAGAAGACCAATAAGAATCAAAGTTTACTCAAAGCAAAGATGCTTTGGACTCTGCTAGTGTTACCTAAAGTGATTTCATTTTCAAGCGTTTTTAAGCAACACACATTTGGTTGGCCAACATTAATCGCCAGTCCTGAGTTTACCACAGATTAGGTGGCTAGTAGTATCATATCCTCATAACTTCCTAAATAAATAGATCTACTACTTGCTCTGGAGCTCTAGATCTGAGGTTATGGAGTACGGTAGAGCTGAAGTCATGCTTTTCCAAATGAAACTAAATCAAAGGTAAATTATTTGAATCTTACTATGTGGTGCATGAGGCGTCTCTTACTTGCCCCCCCACAGTTCTTTTAGGAACATTTCATTTACATTGGCTCTGCTCTGATCTGACGAGCAAGCATATTCTGGTATTTGTTACTGTCTTTCTGCCTTTCTCCCCACTCTGTTGATGAAAATGAACGAAATGATCAGAGTCATAACATTTGCTTAAAATGAGTTAAGTAAGAAACCAGAAACCAGATTTTTAGGTCAAACGGACATAGAAAGGCATGTGCACCTGGATTGTAAATAATAGATGGCTGGAGACATTATGATGTCACGCAGTTTGTTGTAAACTGATTTTGAAGCCTTGAGTACCGCATGTGGTCATCACTATCTTGGTCATGATGGGGCTGGAAGTGACCATATTTGGATATGAGGGTTAAAGCCCTGAGTTTCTCGAGGCCGTCGATGTTTTAGGGTTGTCTTGGTTGGCATGTCTCTACAACATTACATGGTCACCTGGGGCTGTGCCTCTGGACTGGAAGACTAGGGTTGTGGTCGGTCTTTTTAAGACAGGGGACTGGAGGTTGGGTTCCATTTACAGGGGAATTACATGACTCAGCCACCCCTGGTAAGGTCTATCCAGGGGTGTTGTGGGTCCACATGTGCTTTGTGGACTTGGAGGAGGCATTTGACTGTCACCCTTGTGGTATCTTCTGGGGGTTTCTCTGTCAGGATAGGGTACTGGGTCTGCTGTTACTGGCTTTTCACACCCTGTACAAATGGAGTGAGTTTGGTTTGCATTACTGGTAGTAAGTTAAAGTTGTTTCCAGTGAGAGTCAGACTCAGTCATGGATGCCCTTTGTCACAGAAGCCAACAATAACCTTTATGGACAGAATCACTCGGCGCAACCAAGGAGCAGAATGGGTCTGGTTTGGTGGCCTGTGTCTCTGCTTCTTGTGGATGATGTGGTCCTGTCCTTCATCAGGTCACAATCTTCAGCTCTCACTGGAGCAGTTCACAGAGAGGCAAGAAGCAGGGATGAACATCAGACCATGGTTCTCCGACAGAAAAGGGTGAAAAACCCTGTTCTGGTTTAGGATGAGGTGCTGACTTAAGAAGAGATGTATCACAGGGTCCGGTTCAGTAGCGAGGGAAAACTGGAATGGCATTTCAACAAATGGATGGGGCATCAACTAAGGTAAGCTGGACCACCTCAGTATTCCCCATAGGAGACAGAAGAGGTCGCCGGGGAATACTGGCGTTTGTGCAGCTTTGCTTAGGCTGAACCTGAACCTACATAAGTGGGATTTGACGGAGGGATGAACACTTTAGTGTTGCTTGTGAAGTGACAGGATTAAAGTATTTTTATTTGAAGATTAACATTTTCTTATTTTCAGAAAAATGACTCATCTCCAATGATCAGTTGGTGTTAATCTATCTAATGACACCACTATAACCACAAACCATCAACTCCTTAGCACACTGACTACACATCCACCACTTCCAATAAAATCCATAACGTTTGCCTTAATAAGTGACTTATTTTACATTGCATTAACTGATGTGATTTATTGCAGGATTCAAAGGATTCAAAGATTTCAGAGAGTAACCTACTGTACAAGTCAGTCTCGTCCAGGATCTCTGACTTGATGATTTCTTCAATGACATCCTCCAAGGTGACAATTCCCAGAACCTCGTAGAAAGGGTCTCCCTCCCCTTCATTGTTGACTCTTTGAACTATGGCCAAGTGGGACTTTCCTAGCAAAATATCGACACACAGGTTATAATGTTAGTGTCATATAACAATAAAATTAAATATAGTTAAGCATGAGGTTACTGTGGTACAAACAGTGAGGACACAAATTGTACTTGTGTATATATATATATATATATATATATATATATATATATATATATATATATATATATATATATATATATATATATATATTAAGGAAGAAATGTAAAGATGAGGCAATGATTGATAATGTAGAAATAGTTTCTTTGTCAATAATGTCAGATCCTGTTACGAGAGTCATCACTCTTAAGTACTCTGAAGCCTCACTGGAGCCTAAATCATAGAAAGGGCAGGTGACAAAAAGAAGAAATAACCATTTTTAATGTCAAATAAATGACCAGGACATGCTAATTAAGTTTCAAACTGTTAAAAGTGCCCACAAAGAGCCAGAGACCGACAGGGCAGACAGACAGTCTTATATTTTATCATATCAGCCCCCGTTGCCCTCCTTGCCTCCGTGTCTGTGTTCCCAGGACCCTCCTGTGTGCTTTACCATCTGAAAAAAAGGAAACAAACTGCTGTGTATGCAGAGAAGACTGTCAGGCAAAACACTAAACAAATTCTTTGCCTTTTCTCAGCTTGTGATCATTTAAAAGGAATTTTCCAGAGGCCCAGGCTAATATTAGCCCCTGCAAAATGAAGTTTCCATTCTGCCCTGGTGATATTCTCACCAAGCAAAGGAGCAGACTGGGCAAACCTCCACTGTGTGATCAGATTGTCTCTGAATGGGCCATTTGCATGCAGATATACCTGGATGTAAAAAAAAAAACAGAAAAAAAAAACAAAAAAAGGAGGATGCCAGTGTGCATGCACATGTGTCCGGGGTGTGCGCTTGTAAACGCACATTGGATTTTATCTCTGTACAAGCTGTTTCAGCTACTCTCTTGGTTGCTTTGTTGCAGGCCAGCACAGAATGAAAGGACCTCTGGCTGATCACTGGCAGTGTTGTATTGTGCTGCAGCCCACTGCTTCTTCATAACACTACAACTGCACACCGATGTGAAGCACACCGGCTCTGAGAGCCTGAATGTGAGTGTTTTAAGAGTCAGATGCAGAGTTAATGCTTTGGAGACATATGTTCAGGTTACTCCGATAGTCTGCCGCCTCAAGAGTGAATAATATAACCACAGACGTCACCTATACAAAGATTTGAGTGACTTTTATTTAGTATATTTTTATACCAATGACAAGTTAAATTGAGCTTTGGGAAACACAAATAAAACCATATGGGTTGAAGAAATGAGGAAATAGAAATCCTTGAGCACGCAATTACTCTTGAAACTGCCCAGGGATGGAGAAAGAAACAGTAGAGTGAAACAGATGCAATTTAGATTTGAGCATTGAAAAAAGTTTAATATTTTGTATGAAAGTATTATAGTAGTTTGTATTCTATAGCTATTAAAAAAATTGTTTCTGACATGTCTATATGCTGACAATGTAAAATGAAGAACGCAGCTTTTGAATTAGTGTTCAAACTTGCCCGGACTGTGTTCATGCACAGGTAAGTAACAACAATGTCAGTTTTCCACTGTTTTAGGAACCAGATGCAGCAGTTTTAGATATTTCACAAAAGTGTTTGAGTTTTATGGAAGTTCAGATTTTAATTGTTCGGCCTAATGTCAGCCATGCAGTGGATGTAAAACAACACCAAAAACGTGTGGAAGTCTTTTGTTTTTAACAACAGCGCGCTGTGCCATGAAAAGGTTCACTATATTAAAAGAAGAAATGTGCTCTGCTATTGTAAGTTTGTAAGATGCTGTAGTGTGTCTCATCTGACAGCACTGGCTTTGGTTAATACTAGTTTACAGCTGCTTTCCCAGTAAGTCTGGAGCCCGTTCTTAGCCATCTTCAGGCACATGTAGGCAAAATGATTCAACCCATGAAAGTTTGTTGCACCACCTTTTCAAGCAATCACTGCAATCATGTGATTTCTGTAACTCTCAAAGAGTCTTCTGCATCCGTAGACAGGTATTTTGGCCCGCTCATGAGCAAACTGCTCCAGCTGTCTCAGGTCTGAAGGGGTTTCTTCTCCAGACTGCATGTTTCAGCTCTTTCTACAGCTGCTCAACAAGTCTCACAGAAGAACACTTCGGAATGGACCAATGTTTTGTTCTTGGGTGATTTTAGTTGTGTGTTTGGGTCATTATCCTGTTGGAGGACCCATGACCTGCAACCGAGAGCAAACTTTCTGAAACTGGGGAGCACATTTCCCTCTAGAATGCCTCAATAGTCTTGAGATTTTATTGTACCCTTCATAGATTAAAGACACCCTGTACCAGACGCAGCAAAGCAGGCCCAGAACATAACTGATCCTCCTCCACATAGTGTAATTTTGAAAGCTTCATTTATGCATCTGTAAACATAAAGCTGATGTGACATGACTTAAAGCTCCAGCTTACCAAAGGATAAACTCCCAGAAGTGGCATGTTAATATGCATTTTGATAAATTGCTTTATTATCATTTGCTGTCAACAGTGGAGTCCTGCTCAGTCGTCCACTTTGGCTCAAATAGCATTGACTAGTGTAATCTGACACTGATGTTACATGACCTTGGAGCTCACCTTGAATCTCTTCAGAAGTTGTTCCGTATTCTTTGGTTACCATTCATATTCTGTGTCTCTTCCATTTTTTTTTAAATATTTTTCTCTTGCAGCCGCATCCAGCAGGTTGACGACAATCCTGTAGAACCCCAACTTCTGAATGAGCATCACACGGCCTGGCGACGGTCTCCTAGCCTTTCCCTTAAACACGCTTGTCTAGAATTATCTTTCTGATCTCCCGAGACAACTCTGTTCTTGATTTCTCTGCTCCGTGTTCAGTGTGGTGGACACCATGATACCAAACAGCAGAGTGAAGACTTTTCACCCCTTAAACAGACAGACTGAGTGACTAAATACTGAAGTCTCATGTGATGTTAATTGGACAAGATAAACTATACACAATCTTGTCTAGGGGCACCAACTAATTGGTCCAGGCCAGTTTTGTTTGTTAGCTTTTGTTTGTTTTGGTTTTGTTTTATGATTCTGTTCATTGCACATGGAGATGTTTGTTGGTACCATTCCAGTAAAAGAACGAAAAACCCTTAATGGTCACTGAAACAACAAAACTAATTACAATGTACTAAACCGTGACTAATGAGAATCAGATGTTGCTTCTGAATTGTGGTTCAACAGTGACTAAACGTGAAAACCTGGAAAACAAAAAAACGACATTAACTGAGATTATTTCATTTAAATGATTTCTTCAACGATAAATATTATCTTGCATTTTTCATAAAAGGTTTAATGTTATTTTAAAAACAATTGGACATTTATTTAAAACATGCTACGGTAGGTATCATAGACAGGAGCTGGAGATAATCAAAGAAAATTATTGCTTTTCTTTCTTTTTTTTTTAAAGGCAACTACATGTATCACAAGAAAATTAGCTTAGTTTAGCAAAAGGAGCTTCTGTTGAAAGTAAACAAACTTGATAAAAAGACTTATCTCACCTGTCGAAGAGAAAATCACAAAACAGCCCATAAACCCGAAACTAAAGCTTTAGAAAGAGAAACAGAGCTGAACGTTCTGTTTTCAGTCTGCTGGTGGTTTCGTTTTTGTCTTAGACATGTTATCTCATTCTCAGCGAGAAACCACAAAGTCTACTTTGAGGAATTTTAAATGCTTTGATAGGAAAAGAAGTAGCAGTCCAGGATGTGCTACCTTTAACACACCCAAAATTGAATGAGCGAGGCCAATAAAAAAACACTCACAGCTGGTAACGTTATAATGAAATGTTCTACAGTCAGCAGGTCACATGACTGCTGGTACCGCCTGTCGTTGTACTGGCCCGGTGACATACAGTATCTGAGGCAGACTGTCAGTTAAATACTCCTGGAGGCAGAACACCATGGCATACAACAGACTGCACTTCCTGTACAAGCATGCACCTTCAAAATCAGCCTTAATCTTTCCAGGCCAGAAAGGGCTGTGGATCACTACTTCATGTTTACCACCATCACAGGTTCATCAATCAGTTATATGGTGCAGGATCAATAAAGCTCAGGGCATACAGACGAAGTCCAGAAACCGCTGATGAATGTTCGTAACCTTCAAGCTCTCAGGTGAAACGTGAGAAACGTCATACGAATGTGATCGATGTAGCCACAACGTCTCAGAAGTACCTTGGAAAGCCGTTTTAGCTCAACACAGCCTGCTGCTGCATCCGAAAATGGTAACTGAAGTGTATTTATACAGTATTTCTCTAGTCATGTTGGCCATTCAAGTACAAACCCATTCATACAGCACTCTCTGCTCTACAGAGATCTTTTACAGAGCTTTTTCTATTGCAGACAGTCACTCAACAATGAATGCACCATAGCCAACGTGGGGTTCAGTTTCTTGCTCAACCATACTTCAACACACGGGCAAGTCATCAAGTGCAAAGGACCTACGAGGACCTACACGGTCCTCGAACACATAAACTTTAAGCTTTGCAGGTTGAAAGACCAAAGATTTCTCTCATTTTCACTCAAATGGACAAAAGACAGTGGTCACCTGTTGTGTGGTCAATAAAAGTCCACATTTCAACTTGCTTTTGGGAAAAATGAACATTGGCTCCCATTTGCCAAAGATGATTAGGATATTTCAGGCTACTATATGTGTGAATGTGTGAGGATGCATCAGGGCTCATGGCATCGCTGACCTGTGTGTTGGTCAAGTCGCCAATGACTTTCTAGAAGTGAGAGGTCTAGGTTGTTTCTGTTTGAAAGATCAATGGGATGTGGAGACAGAAAAAATGTACAAATGCTAAAATCGCTGTGAATTTAAATTAGACAATTACATGTTTCGTGTAATTTATTTCGATTTCTATGTCACTTACACAAAAACTACTTGACCCATAACGACAAAAAAAAAAAAAAAGAAATCTTTTAGTTATAGTTTGTATCTATTGAGAGCACATTCAATGAATGGAAACCTGACAGCTCAAATAAGAGGATTTTAAAATTGACCAGAGCTGATCAACAGCTGCGGTTAGTGTTTGATCACGCCGCTGGAGCTGACCACTCACAGCAGACGGGTGTAGACGCAAACACATTTTCTAAGTGCAGAATATCATCTCAAAATGTATCAAATAGTAAATACCTTTCTTTGTTTTATGGAAACTATTTCATGAAGTTTAATCCATTTGATCAGATATTGATATGATTATTATCACCTCTATTGTCCTATTGTTATTAATGAATTATAATTGGATTGTGCAATTGAACTGTCCAGAAGCAGAGTTGTATGATTTTTGCAACATACCACCACAACAGATGAGAAATAAAACAACTGAGATATGATCAAACTGTAGATTTTCAGGTTTACTTTAAGTCTGTTATGTCTTAATTATTGTGATTATATATTATAAGGCTTTTACAAGGTTTTTACATTTTTCTTGCCTATTAAAAAACATAATTGCCTAGGTAATTCATTAGCTATGCAATTATTTTTAATTGGCTTTGTATTATTTGGACGAATCTGGAATGGGCTGAATTGTCTTCTTGAGTGCTTTGTGATAACAGTTTTTGTGATTTGACGATATAAACAAAGCTCAATTGTACTGAGTTGAATTTATTTAGCCTAATAACAACCTTATTCACTTGAATTGAGATCTTGAACTTCATGTTGGTAGCTCCAGTCACACGGATGCAAAACTCCAGCTCAATACCTGATATCAACTTCCGACCCCTCATCCGCTTCGTAATGAGGGAACAGACTGCATCTGGACAATTAACTTCTTTTCAATCAACTGTCAAATGCTTTTTATACCCTGGAAATTGGGGTACTTTGCCTAAAATATCTATAAATCCCAAATCATAAATGCTACATTTTTGTGAAATCTGTAAATTAAAGCCGTCTTACCCTTTGTCCTAAACACGTGATTATTTTATTAAAATCCATTGCGGTGGTATTTAAAAGCCATATCATAAAAATTGTTAATGCCCAAATACTTCTTGACCTAGCTGTATCAGATGTTATGATGACGGCTTCATTACCCCAACAGAAATTGTAATGGATATTCCACGGGAATGTCCCAAACACACAAGAATCCTTTCAATTCTTGCGAAATGTACGTAAAACAAGCAGAACGCGTTCATGACTATGAAAGCAGCACACATGAAACATGTACAGATAACAACCATAACAATCTAGTCAGCAACATCTCTAAACAAACAAAACTGCAGCGTAATAGTTTATTAACCTTTTGTGAGAAGACAATGACCGTATGCGTTACATCATTTGAAAGACTGGTTTATCCGAGGTTGGAGGTGTATGGAACAAAACAAGACCTTCATGAAAGACAACCCATGAAGTTGTGGAAGATGTCTAATAAAAAAAAAACAATAATTCTGCTCTCCGAGCAAATATGAGTATACACACACACACACCACACACAAATGTAATAGGACAGGTTGGTTGTTTAAAAAGCTAAAATATCCCACTGGGATGTTTATCGACAATCCATTTAACCCATTTGTACTGAAGGGAGAATTATTAGAGATGGCACTGTTGCAAACGACTGAGCAAAGACATCAGCGGACATTGGCTTAAAATAAGAATAACACACACAGACTCAAAGAATGAGAAGCTGGCTGGTGGCAATGACAGTGAAGGGCATGTTTATGCAATGTTTGTAGTGTTTATTCTCGAGTCTGTCCCACGGGCTGAGACGTAAAGGGGCAGAAAATGCACAAAAGTGGCCTCAGGAAAATTTGACTCCCAATGTTTCCTTCATGTTACTCAGCAAGCTGAAAGTCACTAAACATACGTTATTAGTCATGTTTAAGCTGCACCCGAAATCCCAGGAAAAAACAAAAAGAATCGCTTCTTGCCTTTAAATTTCACACATTGTGTTTGGCAGCACCACCAGCAGGTCAAATCTATTTAGAGCGAATGTTCATGGCTTCCAGACAGTACAGCTGAATTACAAGCAGCTGGTATTTAAAGATGAAATACACAGCATTTATATGAAAAAGTAAGCAATAAAAAAAAAAAAAAATGAATGGAACCAAATACAATCAAGACTAATCTGCTTCCTAATGTAAATGCCTGCTGGCTCCTCTCGGGAAAATTGAACTTTTTTCATACTTTCATTTTATTTTAATCTTAAACCACAAACACCACTCAGGACGTGGTGAAGTTCTGACTGAATCTGTATGGCCCTGCGAAAACTAATGGGGAATTATGGAAATCTCCTTTATTCTCTCCTTTCGAGGCAACAGCCTTGTTGATTTGGCTGACAGACACCCAAAAGAGTTCACTAATAAAAAGATTTTATTCATATCAGTTAAAATGACTGAGCAGAGGGATGCATCAGCTGTTTTACTTTACCATTAGTTGATCTATCCCAGTTTAACCCCAAAATCAGTCTGTAGTCATCATACAATAAAACATGCAAAACAGATAAAGTAACGTAAAACCTTCCTGCATTCCAGCTGCTTTTTCAGGTAACTTACATTAAGTGCATTAAAACACCACGATCCACTCAATTCTGACCACAAGCTTTTATACCACAACATTGTTGCCAGTATTGCACCCATGTGAACTTTATTTATTTTACAGTCTCAAGTCTATTCCCACCCCTGTGTTGGATGCATATACAAACAAACACAGTCTCATGCAGTAGCACCACTCCAAATCCCTTTGACTTGCTGTCCCACTAAATGGGTGCATACTTTCCATTTTCCCACAAAGACAAAATACCAAATCAGCGACAGAAAAAAAAAACGCAGCTTCTGTCTTCCATAAATGTATTATAAGACAATGACAGCCTGTTTATTCATCGCTCCTTAGCTGCTGTTAAGGCACGGGATTTTGTGAGGGAGAGCTGGAAGTAGACAGCAGAGCCTGACCCTCAGGAACCTCAGGAACCTCAGGAATCTGTGGAACCTCTGGAGCCTAGAACATGGCAGCAGCCTTGGGGAGAGCATGTCACCTAGGGTCCTATAACCCACCACCGCTGCCTGACATCTGCGGTTGTCTAGCTGGGCTGAGGCTGAATGCATGCTGGGTAGTCCAGCACACAGTACACAACAGGTCCAGGGATCAGCTCACTTTCACTTTCATGTGTTAAAAAATGTTTTGTCTTTAAATTGCTCATTTGTAAAATGTTATGACTTCAGTAGCTGCATCATTAGCCCTGCAAATGCATATCGAAGAGGATTATTTTGTTTCCCTCTATGATATAGCAGCAGAGACACAAAAGCTGGAAGTGCTCAATGTCACTGAGGAGACGATTTCATTTTTTATAAAGATGTACTCCACAGGAGTCCAGCTGGAATGTAATACTTTTAAGCAGTAATTGTTTTTTAGATTTCTGCTGAAACTTCACCAAAAATGTCACCAGGTTTACAGGCAAGACCTACACACACAGAAGAAAACTGAAATAAACAAATGTTTCCACAATGTCACACTTGCTTATTCATTCGTTAAGGGACATGATCCAATTAAATCTTCTAACGGGAAAAGCATATGAAGTTACAGTCCCAGTATGTGGCATGAACAACTTGTGTAGCAACACCTACAACTCAGGCTTCCAGTAGCTGTTGGTCAGTCGTACCCAGAAGCTGGAAACAATTTTAACCCAGTCCTCCTTCAGCCCTGGATGTGCAGGATTTCCTCATATGAACTACTCATTTCAGATCATTTCATAACATTTCTGTTGGACTAAAGTAAGGCAAGACAAGGCAAGCAGGTTTATTTGTGTAGCACATTTCAGCAACAAGACAATTTATGGTGCTTTACACAATGAAAATGTGAAAAGTGAAGACGAAAAAAAAAAGTTACAGTGCAGTGGCAGAATAAAGAAAAGTTAGACTTTAGCTAGAGTTACATTTAAGTACTGAGATTAATGTTGTTTAAATCTAAATTCAGAACGGTTTAAATAATTCAGTCAAAGGCAGGTAAACAAATGAGTTTTGAACCTCGAAACTGACGGTTTCAGCATTCCTGCAGTTTCTGGAAGTTTGTTCCAGATCTGTGGAGCATAAAAGCTGAATGCTGCTTCTCCATGTTTCATTCTGGTTCTGGGGACACAGACCAGACCTGAACCAGAAGACCTGAGAGGTCTGGATGGTTGATATGGTAACAACAAGTCTCTCGTGTATTTTGGTCCTGAACCAGTCAGTTATTTATAAACTAACAGAAGTATTTTTATGTCTATTCTCTGAGGTACAGGGAGCCAGTGTGAGGACTCAGAACTGGACTGATGTGGTCCACGTTCTTAGTTCTAGTGAGAAGCAGCAGCGTCCTGGATCAGCTGTATCTGTCTGATTGACTTTTTAGACCTGAAGTCACTGTTGCAGTGATCAATTCAACTGAAGAGGTCCTGTTGAGACATTAGTCCTTTGATCCTGGAGATGTTCTTCAGGTGATAGAAGGCCGACTTTGTAATTGTTTTAAAGTGTCTCTGGAGGTTCAGCTCGGAGTCCATGACTACACCCAGATTTCGGGTCTTATCAGTGGTTTGTAGCTGTAATGCCTAAAACTGTGTGCTGACTCTTATTCTTTTGGTCCAAATAAAACTATTTAAGTTTTGTTTTTGTTGAACTAAATATAATTATGTCAGATGTCTGTATTTGGCACAATAGCTGTGTGCATGACTGCGAAAGTTAGTAAGTAAGTCTGTGAACTCTGCCCCAGTTCAGCTCCCAGCCATAGTTCGCCATAGTCCTTGATAGTGATGGAGTGTTATCAGCCGGCCTCTGTAGCTATGATTCAGGTCCACAGGTGCCATGGGGGGGGGTAATGCAGAGCATCTGGTCGCAAAATATCCAGGAGAAGTTGAGATAGCCAGCCTTGGCAAGGCCAGCAACAGGGGAGCCGATTCAGATAGCAATTGTTTTGGGTCAGGCTGCCTTCAGTAAGCTTCCGTCTGCCTTAACGTCTCTCTGGTACATCACAATGGCGACTCCAAACAGCCAAATTTGTGGTTAGTTTCAGCCAAGCTAAGCTTGCAAACTTCTCAGAGTTCTTTTCCATCCCAACACTGAGTTCGAGAACCACAGCCTGCGTTCTCCTCAAGAATCGCATCCAGTTTGCGATTTAGCTCAAACAGTCTGACTCTGAGTGTTGATCGCACGACATATTTTATCACACAGACCAGGCAGCCTCACAATGACCACAATAGCTGACTCAGCTGAGTCACAAACATGACTCAACACAGACCCTGAACAGCCAGATATTCTAAAGAGTCAGATTTTCCGAAGAAGAGCTTTTACACTTCAGGGAATCGTGAAACAGGGTGGCGACGCCTCCCTCTCTCTTATGCTGTCTACTTTCACTTAGAAAACTAAAGTTGGGGGCATTGACTCTATCAAAACAGGTTTCTCACTATTTTCATCTAACCATGTTACTGTTAAGAACATAATGTCAAGATTACGTTCAGTAATGACCACAGTGTTTAAGTGTTTTTCAGTGATCTAATGTTTAACAGAGTCATTTTAAGTGACTTAGCAACTGGTATTGGGGAAAGTTGTGATTGATGAGGACTAAATGTTAGTTCTTGTAATCTGTTTCTAATCTTGTCATGTTTCTTTTTCTGTGACATATTAGCACAGAGATTTATTAAAATCTCTGTAAAATCAAGCTTTTTGTGGAAAGAGTCACTGCTGGTAATCTTACCGCCTGGACCCAGTACATATCCGTTTGTTACTGGAACGTTCTGAGCACAAACAGCCTCGTCATCCTTGGTATGCTGAGGAGACAGATCATGACGCCACCGTGAAAGAACAGTTTGAGGAGGAGGTGGGGGAGCTTGGTGACTTTGGTGGATGTTTGTTTAGAGCGAGCGGCAGAATGATGGACGTTACAAGGAGAAAACATGAGATTTGGCCATGATGTGAGTTGGATTCCAATCCAGACAAAGTTTTTCATGTTGTCAGTGAAATCTAGGAGTGGGGAGTCTGGGCTGAGTGGAGAGATTGAGGAGGTGGGTGGGGTCTGGAGGAAAGGTTTGGGGTCCTCAATTTGAGCTGAGGGGGGCTCCACTTGTTGTCCTGTTGGAGTCTGGGGAGGCTCCACTTGTTGTGGTGACGTATTAGTCTCTTTCTGGGTCTGCTGTCCTTCGTGGTCCTTCCTTATCTCAGCAGGCAGCAGTTGTCCTTCAGAACGCCGTTCTATCAGTTGTTGTTTCCTCACCTCCTGTTCTTGGTGACGGCTGCTGATGGCTGATTCACAGAATTAAAAATGTTTCAGGTGAAAAGCTGTGATCCTTATTTATTAAGACAAAGTCCATCTGCCCTAAAACAGATGTGTGCAGTCCCAGAAAATGTTGAAGTAGAGCCCTTGGCTTGTCCATTTCAATACATAAACGTCCATCTTCTATGATACTTTGTGGAATGTATGTGGAAGCATTGAGGTGCATAAAGTTCAGATTTGTTTCAAGGCTGACTTTCATTTGAGAGACAGATCTCCAGAGACAGATGTCCTAATGTTTTGCTGTAAATTAGGTTTGTGTCTCAGTGTACTACCCAGGTGCATAAAAACAGATCCAAGCTGTCATCGTACTACTACCATGTGATCTTCTGCAAACTGCAGATGGGCAGCAGTGTTGTTCTTAGCATTTGGCTGTATTTGAAGGTCTGGCAATCACACCACTCTTGTTCTCCGAACAGTAACATTAGCCAACAAGATAGGAAGGTCTTGAGATGCTCCAGTGTTCCTTTGGGGCCTTGACCATTACATGACTTGCTCTTGGAGCGATTTTGCTGGTTCAACTCTCCTGGGGGGGATAACTTTTTATTGCCACCATTACTAAACCTTGCATCAGCTCTGTTTCTGCCCAGTGGCCTAAACCTAACCCAAACTATTTTCATTTTTTTATTTTTTTAAAGACAATCTTTCAGAATTTCTTTTAAAAAAAAGTAGTACTTTTCACAAAGATTATCTTTAAAAGATACAGTCAACCAGCAGCAAATTAATTAGGTTTTGAATTAAAAACGTTCATGACTAAAACACTGCTGTAAGCCTGTGTAAGTGTAATTTTTAAAATGTAAAGCTCTCTTGGTTCTTAGAAAAAAGAAAAAACTAGAACATGACATGTGCCACAAAAGATAATGAGAGGCCTTCTGCTTAATTAGGGACTATATCCTCAGTAAGTTACAAGGCATTATTAGTACAAAAGAAAGGGAACGAGGGGATGGAAATACTTGATAGCATAAAATATCGACAAAGAATTCTGTCAAAAACAAAACAAACTGACAAATTCTAATTTGTCGAAAATACTTAACTGATGATACATTTAAGTAAAAATGTTCTAAAGGGTTTATTATATCTCAAGGTCTGATAAAGACCCTAATTAAGAGTCATCCATCCATCCATCCATCCATCCATCCATCCATCCATCCATCCATCCATCCATCCATCCATCCATCCATCCATCCATCCATCCATCCATTTCACAAAGCCAAGCCTGAGAATCTCCATTCAGGCCTTCAGAGACTAAGTCGTGCTCTTTTCCACCATTCCCAGCTTATTTATGGAATGCAGCTTTGTCATATTTTTCCATAGCGCAATTTTCCCCCTATAAATAGGCCCATAAGGCACAGAGAGTGTAAAAGGTCAGTATCTGTTGTGAACGCTCGTGACTGCCCCCCTTCTTTTCTTGCTTTCCCCCTATTTTTCCAAATATTTGAGCAGTGATAAATATAGTGCGATGCTAGAATGATGGGAACCTATTGGATGATCTATTTCCTAAGACTACCTCTGGTTTGAAAAAAAAATACACAAGTTATTCTGACCCATTTTTCCACTGCCAAAAATAAAAACTTCACCCTGATGCTGGTAACAAGCAATCTATTTACAGCATCTTGGTTTTGATAAACGCTGAGACTAAGTGCACCATGTGGCAAAATAATATGTCTGTGTCTTGACCTGTAGTATCGGACATAAATGGAATCTGTGTGACTGTGTTTGTATTATTCTGTCCACAAGTATTATAGATCACATGGATAAATGAAGCTAAATAAGGAAAAGGATCTTCCTGTTCTGCAAATTTTGCTGGAAGACATTTCACTGCAGACTGAAGCACTTTGATTGAATTAATTGAGACTTTATTTTAAAATATTTTGAAACTGAAAAAAAAAAAATATGAGATTCATCAAATTAAATTAAGTTGATAGGAAAAAAAAACATGAAATCCTGGATTAATTTCTGAAATAAAATGTTGTTTACATTTATTTAATTTAGTTTATTTATCTATCGTTTTATTTGTTTTTCTTTTGTGGCATTTTCACTTGACGTGTCCACAAATAAAACAGTTAATATCCCGCTGATATAGAGCAGTGTGTGTGACTCACTCACTACACTAAACAGCTCACCAGCCTGATCGCTGATGAAACGTCTTCTATTCAGTCCAGTTCAGGCAACGCAACTGAATTAACTTCCTTCCTTCCTTTCCCAAAACTCCAGTATTTGGCGGTGTGCTTGGGCTTTTGATCGTACTATGCCTGGACTCCATCTCAGCCAGACAAATGCATCTTGGTCTAATCTGGCGATAGAACATGTTCCCAGTACACTGTACTAACTTGGATTTCCAATGAGGATGTCTGTGCTACGCTTGAGGCACTTGGCTGTCCATTTTCCAGAAGAATGTGATAATAGTTCAGAGTCTGTGGTGCCACTTTGGGAGCATGGCCATTTGGGCTTTTATTGATGGTACAAAACTAG
This sequence comes from Xenentodon cancila, assembly GCA_014839995.1. NCBI lineage: Eukaryota > Metazoa > Chordata > Actinopteri > Beloniformes > Belonidae > Xenentodon > Xenentodon cancila. Next base: position 23,536,918 of record CM026198.1, on the reverse strand, counting down.
GGAAATAGGGAATCCCAGTTTTGTTCAGCGTGGCTTCTTCAATCGTGTTTTCACACTTGAACACCACGACTCCCAGCTATATTCACTCGTGTTGGTTTGAGTTTATAATTTGACTTCTCATAAAAGGAAATAAAGTGACCAACCAATTATTTGGCAGGCAGGTGATGTGGCTCCCCGTAAACATTTTCCCTGTGCACTAAGAATCTGTGTTTAGTATTCAGTAGCTATTATTTCCCCACTTAAACAGGAATTTCTGTCATGACGAGGATGCATACTTTTTCTTCTGAGGCCATGACACTTAATTTTCTTGCAGAAACACTGTAGATGGAAACATATGTTGACATAGATGAGCAGCTGACTCAGAGGACAGCTGGCAAATGCAGGTGTAAAACTAATTTCACACACAATAATAGTGGTTTTGACTCGTAGTAAGTCAAGTCTCAGACTCAAGTAAAGTCTGCTTCCAACTGTCTTTACGGGGCTTTGGTCACTCTGCTGCTACCAGCCAGTGGTGTTCAACTACACTCACACACATACAGTACAGTCTCACTCACACACTGCTGGAATGACATTGTTATTCATTCAGAGAAGCAGCTTGCTGTCGTAGCTGGCTGCGTTTGTTGTTGAAAAGTCCCCTGGGTGGAGATTCCTTTGGGCCTCAGTCATAAGGCGAGGCATCAATGGGAAACCAGTGGGGATAAATGAATGGGCCTGCGGTCAGGTGCTGCTCTGTTATGAGAGTGTTGTAACTGCTGAATGGTGAGTACATCACACACTGATGATAACTGAGCATCCAAAGAGAAAGAAAAACAAGCAGAAACGAATTCAAGTAAAACTATGTTGTCACTTTTGACACAGTTAACACCAAGGACCTAATGAAACTAGCTGTTCTTTACATTTTTGTTGTTTAAAAAAAATAAGTGACAATAAGTTAATTTTTCAGTTTTTTATTACTTGTGTTTTATTAACATTTTGTGACAAATTCCCTCTTTTCATAAAGAATATCATGTTAAAAATGCACCAACTTTAATTTTCTAAGCCAATGATATCCAATGTGTTATACAAAAATGTAAAAAATGTTTGACGTGCAGATTAAAATGCTGTCTGACTTACGTTTTCTTAGTGAGTGAAATGCCATTTATAGTAATGTTTACATTTTCAGTGATTGTAAGTATTCAGCAAAAGCCAATTGGTTTACTGTATGTGAAACAGTTAAAAAAAACAAAACTTTTAACATAAATGCGACATGTACATGAAGCCACAATGAAGAGCTTTTCCTTTCCCTTTAAAACATCCAGGTGTTTCCAGTCTGAATTCCACTGAATTCCAGTCAAGTAACACGATTTTCATGTTTTTTCTCTTTGTATGTTGGTATTCAAATTTGACAATGAGCTTTAAATTGCTTTTGTTCTTAATTTTTTAAATTCTTAATGTTTTCTTTTTCTGGAGGTTCTGGAGAGAACGGGGTTTTTAACAGAGACCGTTCAGTCACATTTTGCAAACACATAAAGTGAAACCAAATTTTACAAGTAGCACCAGTGTGACTTGGAAAGATTACAATTGCTGAAAGGAAAGTGGAGGCGAACCTATGGCAAGCCTTTTGGGCATTTATTGCATATTCCTGATATCAGGCCACGGTTTGCTCCACTGTTTCTGTCTTTGTCTTCTCTAGTTCGACAATGCTCTAAGTTGTCATTTCACCACATTTGCTTTAAAAAAGCTTTCACTAGTAATAATTATTTGACAACTAATGGCAGTTTTGTCCAACTAGTCCAAGTTTACCAGACTTCTCTCAAGCAATCATCTTCCTTGGTCCACTCAGTAGACACTGCTGTAAAACACTCTAAACACAACAAGGACTGGATGCACAAACTCTGCAGAAACAGATAAACTAAACTAAACAACTGCACGACAGCTGCTCCTCACGGCTGAAAGGAGGAGGCAACTAATTACAGAGAAGAAGAGGCTAAAATGACAAAATTCATTACATCTAATCACATTGAAAAGCCTGTGTCTAACGTTGCTTTCATTTAATTGAAAAAAGAAGCATTAATATCTAAGTCTAAGAAATGACACATACAACCAATAAAAGTGAAACGTATACATCCTATTTACATTACAGACAAATGCTGTAGGGATGAATGGACAGCTTAGTTCTGTTTTATTTAACAAGGATTAATTGAATTTGTTATTATTCTAATTTTTAATTTTTTTCCTCTTAAATAAAGAGCCCATTAATTTAAGTAAATTGTTTGTTACAAAATCATTCATTAATTGGTTAAGCAGTCAAGATGCAAGAACCATATCAAAGTGTTGCAATAAAGTGGATTTAGGTGACGCTCCGAGCTTTTGTACCCGTGTCTCTACGATATTCAGCTGGGACCACCTCAGCTTTTTATAGAAAAACTTCATCTGGGGCCCGAGTGTCCTCTATCAGTTTGGGCATACTCACAGGCATACTCACCATGTCATGTGCACCCTAAAACACATCTTCCCAGCATCTTTGGAGTTTTAATGATGTAGCTCGGGACTACAAGAGGAGTCCATCAGGAAGTCCTAATAGAGTCTTGTGGTAATCCGCTGCTGTCCACTACTGTGATTGACTGCAGTAGAAGTCATCATGGACTTTTTGGTCTCATGATTTACCACAGTAATCAACACAGCAGTCACAGTAGTGGCCAGGCTCACACCAAACATGCTATAGCTTATTTTTTTGACAAGCAATTTTTTTTTGGTCATTCGTGTTTTTTAGCATATTTTAATCTTTTTTTTTTTTTTTACCAAACAAGCAAGAAATGTTCTACATTTCTTGTTCAAATATGATGAATATGCTTTTCTTGTGTTTTAAACTGCAGAATCATTTGCCACATTCTTTACCAATTTACCACCTGAAAACACTATTTTGGCACGGAGAGCTTTGTGATTTAAAACGCACAATTAATACCTCAATAAAAACAATTAGCCTGAGCAAAATCCTTAAAGCTAGAGTGAGCTAAGCACTCAATAAAATAAAGCTCCTGTGTTTTATGCAACAAGATTTGAGAATGTGGTAGAAAACCTTTAACTTACAAGAAATTCCTGCTTCCTGAAACTGTTCTCATTACGTCTTTCATCCCACCAGGGTTGAACAAGTGTAGCACAAAAACATAATTTATATGTATGTATGCATATATATATATATATATATATATATATATATATATATATATATATATATATATATATATATATATATATATATATATATATATATATATATATATATATATATATATTATTGGCTCAATCTCGTGCATTCCCAGTTTTAAGGAGGACATGGGTTAAACCTGTCTAAAAGCCTTGCACCCTGTAACTTAAAGGTGTGTTACTAACATTTTGACATTTATCAGAAAGAACGATTACTATTTATCTGTCTTTTTGTCCATATTTCTTCCACGTCTACATTTGTACTAGTTAAACTACTAAAACTGTCAAAGCGGAAACATGAAAACAGCCCTGAGCCGAGATAACCAACGACACCACATAGTGTTAATGTGTTTCCTGGGCATTACCTACAATAATTTTACTAAGATAATTCAATTTAATGTTTACCCAGCACTGTTCAATAGCCATAAAAAGCCTTTCCCTCCACTTCAAGTCCCTGATGATTAATGATCAACCCTATCACTCATAAAATCAGACATCACTTGTTACATGTCTTATCTGCTAAAGGACATCCAGAAATAGATTTATTTGTTTATACACAGTCACAGGAAAAAGAAAAAATACAACTGCTTTCAACTAAATTGTTTTTCGTAGACGGATTTTTTTTTTGAAATCATCTGATCTTTACCAGATTTTATAATTGAAACTTTAAATGAGCAACTACAGCTTATAGAACACACTTTTAGCACCAGCAAGTGTAAGTTAGAGTTTTCTATATGACAGTGGTGCTTCGGTTTTGTTAAAGGGTCCCTTGAGCACTTCTATCAGGTGGCGGTGTGGACTTCGACTGGCCCATTGCAGCACCGGGAGTCTTTTCTTTCAAAGCATCTCTGTCGTTGATCCGGTGGTGCGTTTGGTACTGTTGTCCAGTTGGATGACCACATTTCAGCTAAACTTTAACTGCTAGACAGATGGTCTTGCATTCAAACTTCGATGTTTTGAATTACAAAAGAGCACATGGTGAAAGTGAGCCCATGTATCCACTTGCTGTGGGTCCAGACCATCAGTCCTCCACTACTGTGCTTGGCTATTGGGATAAAATATTCTGCAACATGGCGTGTATGGAGTTCACAAAGCTTGTCCACTCTGTCTAAACAGCATTGTTCCTGAACTCTTGTTTTTTTGTTGTTTTTTGGTTTGGTTTTCACTGTTTCACACAGAATTGGCTGGTACGGCCTTAAGGAGAATATGCAGGTACCTGAACTTCTGCCTTGTAGGTTTTTTTATTTGTAAATATTTTTTCTCACTGTGGATTGACAGACTCCAAACTGCTGGCAATAAGCTTTTATGAATTTATTTACAGCTATTAATTCATAAAAGCTTCTACAGAGGCAGTCACATCTACTGATAATCAATAAATCAAGTTCATTGGATTAGCAGAACATTGCTCTTGTGTCATCTATTAAAACTGTACATTTTGAATTTTTTTTTGTTTTTTTTACACACTGGCTTATTTTTTGGTAAATAAAAAAGAGGCATAATAATAATAATAATAATAATAATAATAATAATAATAATAATAATAATAATAATAATAATAATAATAATAATAATAATAATAATAATAATAATAATAATAATGAAGCTGTGCCATGTCTTGTGCAGTTGATCCTCCAGCATTGTATTTCTATAATTATAGCACATTTAAGAATGATTTAAGATTTTTTTTCTTTTAATTGTATTCTCACATGTAAAAAACTTTAAAGGTGAATGTCTCTATATGATTGTAATTTTGTGCCTGTTAAGCTGACAAAAAGCAAACTGTACCCAGACAAAAGAAATCATGACTCTTGCTGCATGAGCAATAAAAGCCTAAAACTTAAACTGGGCAGGAAAAATAGTTGAAACTGGAGGTTCAGCTTTTGATAGGGTTACGGCTTAGAGGGGGGATCTGGGTCTGGAGGGTCAGCTGGAGCAGTGGCTGGGGCCTGCAACCCATAGTGGGGCTCTACTAGCAGTTCCCTCCCTTGCTGTTATTCGGGAGACTCCAGAGAGGGCAGGCATACCAGGAGAACTGAATGACCTAAAAATGTTTCTCACAGACATTTATCTGGTTTCTGTCTTCACTGTTTTGTCATATGAATCACACAGACACAGACATAGAGTCCCTTTTTGCTTGTTTACACTTGCATAATACATATAGACAATAGTGTGTTTTGCTTTTGTTTTAAGTTTCAATCCTTTTTAAACAACCGGTTCTATTTTTTGTAGAAACCAGTCATTTCAAATAGGAGTATAAGATGCAAATAAATTCCTTAAGTAAAAAGAATGCCTCTCTATGTCAAGGACTGACTGAAATGTGTCCAAAGGAGAAAAACTGATTTAATTCTGGCAGCTAAACGTACGATTATGTGTTGAATATACAGGAAGATATGCAAAAATGACGTTTTTTGTTAAATTACAAGTGGTGCAGTTTAGTGGCTATTATATGTTTTCATTTGTTGGCAAACAGAAAAACAGTTTAAGCTGCAATACACAGTTGTAACTGGAAACTGTTTTTGGGGGTCTATTTTAGGGTCGACTGTCCCCTTAATATCACTTTGGTGATGTGGGAGCGTGAAATGGTCACATGCCCTTTGGAGAATAACACTTCTCGGCTCATTGGTCTTTGCTAATAAATGCTTACAGGTGACTGGTGCCAATTTCTAAGAAACTGAAACAGCAGTGTGAGAATTTTCCAAATGTTCTTGAAAATGGCCGACTCCTTTCCAGGAGACTTTTAAAATACATAGTTTCTTTAGTAATTACATCATAAGGAATTCTTTTAGAGTTTTAAGCCTTTTCGCTTTTCAAGACTTTATTCATTGTTAGTATTTCACACGGCCAGCTTAAATTAAAGCCTACCACTGCTGAAGTCTCAGAAAAGTAGGCTCCGTCAGCTGACTGTAAAAAGGTGCTGGTGTCTTTTGGGCCTGTGGAGGGCCCGTCTTGGGCCTTTCCTCTTGCCAGTAAATAAAGAGATGGACAGTGTGCCCGGTGTTATCAATGAGGCCAGCCTCTTGGCTCTCCAGAAAGTGCAGCTTGGAAGGCATCCATAGCAGGGCATTAGGCCTGGAGGTTTGTGTCGTTTGTAATTTATAACACTAAGGGAAATGGGTAAGAGGACAATATGGAGGAAAGAGGGAGAGAGGGAATGTGGGAGGAGGGGGATGGGACTTGCTGCACAAGAAAGTGCCTCTGCCTCTCTGAGTGTGCTGCACTGAGCCTGGATACTAGCCTGACCAAGCTGCAGAGTTTTTTTGTCCCACTCGGAGGCACAGCCTGAATGGACCCAGTTTTTCTCTTAGCCAAAGTTACACACACCAGATGAAGGTATGGTTATATGAATACACTGACATACCACATAAGAAGGATGGACTATAACTGCATACATTCATTCAAGTACTTGACATATCTACACAAGTACAGCTTTAAGGCCATTTGACATTACCTTTATTTCAATTTCATACTTGTGCTTCACTGCAGAGAGTCCCCAACATCTATTTGGCTCCAAGTTGGTTCATAAAGCAAGTTGCTTCATGAACTGAATGTTGATTTGTGGAGCGCCAGTTTGAAAAGAGAAGCAATGACCAAGCAGCAATTTTAAGAAGTAAGGTGAACAGATTAATTAGTCAATTTGAACACTTTGCCACAATCATAGGGCAGCCCTTCTAACAAAAGGACAAAGTGCACTTCATAGATCTAAAATAATAACATTTACATCAAAGTAGTTATGTTAGGTAACTAGTTAAACTTAAAAAAAACTACATATGTGTTTGTATCAGTAACAACACTCATAACACAGAACACTGCCGTTTTACTGCCATCGCTCACCTTTGATCATAGTCTCCAAATACAGGCCATGCAGTGCTGGATCATCGTGCACTTTCAAATATTATATTGCTTTTGCTGAATCAGAGGATGGACAGCAATGTCAGGCTCTAATGTGCCCTGCTCCCCAATATCAGTTCTCTTTTACAGGCAAACAGTAATTTGGTCAACTTCATGTATAGTCACATCTTGATGAGAAAATGCGAAAAGAAAATAAATGCAAAAGCTGTTTGGTTCACTTAGCGAAAGAAGCAAACTTGCAGCTCAATGACATTTTACACAAAAACATGTTCAATAGAGTTCAAGTAGTCACAATCCAATTCAAACTTAGACAACCTAATAAAAAAAAAAGTTAATGGTTTTTAAATTTGTAACTATTGTTGCATTTTGAAAATATTATTATTGATGTCTAGATCAATCAGATCAACATATCGCTAAACTTATCATAGCATCATAGCACAGAAACAACACTGGTTCGAGTCACTAACGACCTTCTTATAGCCTCAGATGATAATGAATTATACTGCACAGGCTAGAGTATGTTGTTGGGATTAAAGGGACAGCTCTAGGTTGTTTTAAATTATATCTATCTGACAGATTCTAGTTTTTTTTATGTTCATGAGGTTTCTTTATTACAAATGAGGGTCTGCTATGGTGTCCCGCAGGGTTCAGTTCTAGGGCCAATCTTGTTCAGCTTATACATGCAGCCCTTGGGAAGTATTATCCAGAACCACAGCAATAATTTTCATTGCTATGCTGATGATACACAACTGTATTTGTCTATGAAGCCAGATGAAACAGAACCATCAGCCAAACTTCAGGAATGTCTAAAGTACATCAAGGACTGGATGTCCACTATCTTTTTGCTTCTAAATTCTGAAAAAACAGAGGTTGTTGTTTTTTGGTACGAAACACTTTAGGAAGAGATTAGATGGTGTTGCAATGTCCTCCAGTACAACTGTGCAAAACCTTGCAGTTATTTCAATCAGGATTTGTCATTTAAACTGCATATTAATCAGGTTTGTAAGCTTTTTTCCATCTCTGTAATATCACAAAGATTAGGAGCATCCTCTCGCAGAGTGATGCCGAAAAACTAATTCACAGGTTTGTATCTTCTAGACTAGATTACTGTAATGTTTTATTAGCAGGATGTCCAAGTTATTCTCTGAATATCCCCCAGCTGATCCAAAATCCAGTAGCGTGAGTGTTGACAGGAATCAACAAGAGAAAGCACGTCTCTCCTGTGTTAACTTCCCTCAATTGGCTACCCGGAAAACTCAGAATCCAATTCAAAATGTTATTACTTGTGTATAAACCAAGGCAAGGAATTTGTTTGTAGAGCACAAGACAATTCAAAGTGCTTTACATAAAAAGAGTTTAAAAATGCATTTAAAAGTAAAAGAGTTTAAGACCAGAAATTAAAGACAGATAGACATAAGGTAACAAGAGTTAAACAAATAAAAATGCATAAATTAATGTTACAGTGAATTATGGTGGATTACTGGAATGCAGCAATAAAAGTTTTTTTTGTTCAATAGGTGAGGAGCATAAAAGCTGAAAGCTGCCTCACATCGTTTAGTTTTAGGGTATAGAAAGTAGGTGTGACCCTGAGAACCCGAGGGTTCTGGTTGGTTCAAAATTAACCAGGAGATCAGAGATGTATTTTGGCCCTTGACCATTCAGAGATTTATAAACCAACAGCAGGATTTTAAAATCTATTCTGTAACAGACATTGTAAAGATTGTGTAAAGATTTAAGAAGTGGAGTTACCGAGGACTCAGGCAGCATCGTTCTGAACTAACTGCAGCTCTTTGATGGATTTTTTAGGGAGACCCGTGAGAACAGCGTTATCATCCAGTCTATCCAGTCTACTGAAGATAAAAACATGGACAAATTTTTCTAAGTCCTGCTGAGACATCAGTTCTTTAATCCTCAATATGTTCTTTAGGTGATAATAGACTGACTTCACTACTCTTTTATTGTGGCTGTTAAAATTCAGGTCTGAGTCCAGAACCACTCCCAGATTTCTGGCTTGGCTATTGGTTTAGTTTTACTGCTTGAAGCTGAGTGCTGACGTTTAATCTTTCTTCCTTGGCTCCAAACACTATTATTTTTGTTTTGTCTTAATTTAAATAGCAAAAGTTCTGGCACATCCACTCTTTAATTTAATCAATGTATTTGATCAATGCTTGAATTGGATTATAGTCTCCTGGTGAGATGGTTATATAGATTTGTGTGTCATTGCCGTAGTTATGGTAACACAGTTTGTTCTTTTTCATAATTTGAGAAAGTGAGACCACATAAATGTTCAACAACAGAGACCCCAGAAGTGAACCTTGAGGAACTCCACATGTTATTTGTGTTAGCTCTGATTTGTAGTTATCTAAAGACACAAAATAGTCCCTGTCTTTTAGATAGGACTTTTAGATAAGTGCTGTGCCAGAAGGTCCCACCCAGTTCTTCAACCGGTCTATCAAGATGTTATGGTCGACTATATCGAACGCAGCACTGAAATCTAGTAAGACCAAAACTGAAATGTTGCCACTATTGAAGCAGATGTCGTTAAGGACCTTTATTAGATCTGCTTCAGTGCTGTGAAGTGGTCGGAAACCTGACTGGAGGACGTCAAAACATTTAGTCATTTAGTGTTAGGAGGTTTTACAGCAGTTGAAAAACATCTTTTTCTATGATTTTACTAAAAAATGGGAGGTTTGATATGGGCCTATAGCTGTTCATAAGTATCTAGACTATTCTTTTTTTCAAAGCGGCTTAATGACGGCTGTTTTTAAGCACTGAGGAAAGATACCTGAAATCACAGACGTGTTTACAATGTTTAGAAGCTCTGAGGCCATGCAATGTACAATACTTTTAAAAAACCCTGTTGGCAGAGTATCGAGGCAGCAAGTGGTGGAATTCAGGCGATGTATGATGTCATCCAGGTTCTTACGAGGGACTGGACAAAATTGTGTCCTGGTTTCTCTCATTGGACACAGGGGTGGCACATATCCTGCGTCTAGTATAGGAACACCGACTGTCTGATTTTCTGAATTTTGTCAGTAAAGACAGAGGCAAAGTCATAGCAGGCACAGTTGGATAGAAGTTCAGGGTCCACTGACTCCACTGAATGATATCAGAAAAATATGATTGCCTTGCATTCCTCAGCTCTGTAATTTATATGATCAGGTTTTCTTTATAACTATCACAATTAACCTGTAATTTAGTTTCCACTATCTTCTTTCAGCTTTTGACGATCTTTTTTTTTAGCTCTGACCCGTGCAGCATTTCTAAATGTAGGTATCTTTTAAGCAGTGATCATCTTCACCTTGGTGGGGGCAATGGTATCAATAATACAAATCTTTTTACCACTGAATTTATCCACAAGCTCATTTACTGGAGGTGGGTGGAGGCGGGTGAGGATGAGTACGGTAGATCTGAATAAACACTTCTCGGGTATTTTCACCTATGTACAGTTTCTTGATGGAACCTTCAGTCAACATTAATACAACTCTAAAAAAAACCCACAAGAATGGTCAGACGGGACAACATCTGTCACCATAACCTTGGAGATGTCCAGACGTTTGGAAATTACTAAGTTGAGACGATGTCCTTTCTTGTGCGTGTTTTTCATCACATGCTGAGTCAGTCCAAGATTATCAAGAACACAACACCATTTCTCTGCCCATAAGTCCTGAGGGTTATGAACATGGATGTAAAAATCCCCAACAACAATTACACCATCAAAATCAGCACAAAGAGGGGGGGGGGGGGTTCTAGAAGAACTGCTGCATGATTATCCTGATTTAACTGTTTTTGTTTAAAACATAAACTCTAGTTTGTGGCTGATAAGCAGTAAACACAAGATTTGACAAACTTACAGAATGTTTTGGGTGAGGCTTTCTTCTCTGAAGGCTGACTAATCTTTTTCTGCTACGTCCTAAAACAGGGATGGAACCTACTTCCATATCAGGCCCCGGCTTATCCTGGAAAGAGCCATGAGTACACACAGTACTGGGGCCTGGACCCGGCACCTATCAGTATGACGTTGCTGATGCTTTGTTATCCGTCTGTTTTGAGAGATGGCGTTTTTGTTTCTGCTGAGGAGGGGGTGTTGGACGCTGAGGACGAACCTCTTTCACCAACTGTTTCAGATGATGCAGGGCTTTCTGTAGAGATGATCTTCCAGGAGAATCCTGCAACTCTGCCCTCATCAGGTCAGTCAAGACCATGTTGGCACTAAGATGTTGTGGTGGAGCTGGACGACGAGGTGGGAGGTTTTTGGGTGCAGGAATGGGACTGGGGCATGGGGTAACAATCTCCGTCATCAGGTCAGTGAAGTCCAGCAGATGGGGAGGATGAGTTGGATGAGGCTGGGTCTTCAGTCCTGTCTTTTGGAGCAGGAGGTGTCAGAGATGACGCCAGGATGACGTCCTCTCCAGGCGCAGTCGGTGGCTGGGGCAGCCCTATGTTAAGGTTTACGCTGGCTGTATCTTATCCTCTTGTTTTTGTTTTTTCTGTCCTTGTCCAAAGGAACAGAATGGTAACTCAGAACATAGAAAAGATTATCAGCAAACAGCCTCAATCCAGATCTGTTCAGGCAAAGACCATCTGTCTTTTAAAAAAATGTCTGCGGTCCCAGAAAAAACTGAAATTGTCAATAAAATTGAAGGAGTATGCGGTACACACACTTGACAGCCATTTGTTCAGGCTCAACAACCTGCTGAATCTCTCATCTCACAACAGTGGTAAAGAGCCACTAATAAACACTTCAGGATCCAGACTATTAATTGTATCAAACAGCTTCTTGGAGTCTCATTTTAGTACCTCAGACTGCTGTTTCACAACATCATTTGAGCCGGAGTGTAATATGAGGCTTTTAAAAGTTGGATGTGCAGTAAGAATTTGCATGATCTTGTCTCTTACATCTGATACCACATGCTTGGGAAGGCACAGTATTTTTTTTACATTTCCCACACACATATCACATCTTTTACAGCAGCATCACCAACAATCAGAGTCTCAGGAGCAGCTGGTCTTCAACACAGCTTCATCCTGGATCTGCTGCTGTAGACCTGCTGCATGGGGACCCCAACATGATCCACTGACTGGTGTCCCTCACCTCCTCTGTTTCTCTTTCCCTTTTTCAGCTCAATCCTCAGTTATTAATAAGAAGAATCTCATAAGTATAAATGTGCTCCATTGTTCTTGTAGTTTGTTGTGCTGGTCTGTTCCCTCTTTTTCTCTTCTGTACATGTTTGCAGACCAGATCCTCAGGAGCTGCATGCTGCCCTGCAGTCCCACCCTCTGACCACCTCAGTGTCTGCTGTCTACACCTGTTGATATAGTCGTCTCTGTAGATCACCAACTAACCAGGTATCAGTCATATATACATGGAAGTCTTAGTTCTGCTGACTGATAGTTATACTTGTGTATCTTGTCTTTTGTACCTTTGACGGTGTGTCTGTGTCTTTCCTCTCTCTGTTCTTCATTCTCTCTTTCTGATCCCCCTTTTCCTGTTCTACCCAGCTGCTCTTCAGCAGGAGGGTCCCCCCTTATGATCCAGGTCCTGATCCAGGTTTCTTCCCTCTTAAAGGCGAGTTTTTCTTAAGGTTTTTTTCCACTAGGGGAGTTTTTACCTGTCGTTGTTTATGTAATAATTACTCAGGGGTCATGTTCTGGGTCTCTGGAAATAACCTAGAAACAACTTCTGTTGTAATATAAATAAAATAAAATTGAACTGAATTGAAATGTGGCTCAGACAGACCTAAAGCATGTCAATGACCAAATCTCCACAAATGGGTTATAACTGCATTAAGATTACTACACTTACTACTACTGCCCAGTTAGTTTCAACTGACTGTAGGATGGAGCATATTTGTTTATTTGCATATAAACTGAGATTAACTGAAATCTGATGACAAATGGTCACTCAAGATGTTCGTGTGTGTGTGAGAAAGAGAGGGAGACACACACACACACACACACACACACACACACACACACACACACACACACACACACACACACACACACACACACACACACACACACACACACTTGGAGACGTCCACTAGTGTTCAGATCTTCCAAGATGCAGGATATTAACAAATGTAAACAGGGTCTAAGTAAGAGGAAAAGGGGTTTTTGGTTCATGAAAACATGCAAAGAAGGTAGTAAAAATTCAAAGTTGGGAAGCTGCTGGTTGTAACGTTACTCAAAAATATGAGATGGAAGTTTATCAGTTCATCAGTTCATCAGTTCTGTCAGCTTTCAGTACCTCTGATTACAACCACAATAGCCTAGCTGATGTTACTTTCACCTTGTGCGTGCGTGCGTGCGTGCGTGCGTGCGTGCGTGCGTGCGTGCGTGCGTGCGTGCGTGCGTGCGTGCGTGCGTGCGTGCGTGCGTGCGCGTGTCAGTAGCCATAACTACAACAACTCTATCTTGGGTTGCAGCAGGGGTCTGTGTGTCAGTCTGTCTGCAGCCAGATTTTTAACACTATCTTTCAACATTGTGGAGACAAAAATGTAGAAAACACAGTCTTCAAACTTTGCAAGT